>JBBDGP010004863.1:0-108041 GCA_037952835.1 Lithobates septentrionalis | reverse complement strand
CCTTCATTCCTGTCCTGGGGACAATCATTTTCCTACCTGGAGATCCAGAAAGTAACAGCACTTCCTGTTGCAGGCTGACAACGCTAAGCTACTGTCTTGCAATTAGAAGCAGCATTGTCAGCCTGCCCTGCAAGTACCATCAGTTGGTTGTTTCACTGCTGTCTGATGACGTGAAATGCATTACTGAGTTGAAACTGGTTTTAATCATTATATTTCCACCTATTTCTTTACATTTTTTCAGGCATACATGGAAGATCATTTGAGAAACCGAGACCGGCTAGCAAAAGAGTGGCAGGCACTGTGTGCATATCAAGCGGAGCCCAATGCCTGCTCCGTCGCCAAGTCCGACACCAACCTGAAGAAGAACAGGAATCCCGAATTTGTTCCATGTGAGGGTTATACTGAATCTAGTCATGTCTACTTCTTCACCCTTTCTAAACTCACAGGGCAGAATTCTCCCTTCTTCAACCCCTCTTCCCTTCTTTGCTAATTACATCCTCATAATGGAAGCCTGTCCTGGTATGTGATGGTGTTGCTGCAATAGAGAAGGTCCCTTGTTTTCTGCATGAAAACAGTGGTCTCTCTGCAGAGGTCAGAAACCCTTTCCTCCCCGTTCCTTGCTGATTAAGGCCCTGGAAGGACTCCGCTAGCTCAGCGGGGGGATCACTCCGTTGATCCCCTCTGAGCAGGCAGATGACAGGTCCGTCTCCACTCACTGTGGAGGGACGGACCTGTCAGAGCCCCGCTGTTCTCTATGGGGAGATCGGACGAAAAGGGACAGCATGTCCGTTTTCATTCAATCTGATCAGCTGGCCGGATGACAAACGTATTGCCATCCGTCTGTTTTGAGCGGATTTTGTCGGATTGGATGGCAGGCGGTTGTCAGCGGACACATCTCCGCTGACATCCACCTGTCCATAGAAGTCAAGGAGTGGCCCACTCGGATCTGCCTGAAAAATGGACAGGCGGATCCCAGCAGGCTGATCGTGTGAAAGGGGCCTAAAGCTTTCCAATCAGCAAATACCATGAGCAGTGGCGACTGGTGCTCAAAATTTTTGGGGAGGGCGCAACTAAACTGAAAAATTCTGGTAAAAAACCCCACCAATTGCAGCTTCACTGTACCATCAATCGCAGCCACTGTGCCCATCAAATGCTGGCTCTGTACCATCAAACGCAGCCATTGTGCCATCAAACGCAGCCACTGTGCCCCCATCAAATGCTCCCACTGTGCCCCATCAAATGCTCCCACTGTGCCCCATCAAATGCTCCCACTGTGCCATATCAAATGCTGCCAGTGTGCCCCCCGCCCGCTGTCTGCACTTACCCTGTCTCGTCGGGACAGCTCCTCCATGCTCCTCGATGTCTTCTCCCGTCCTCTCTTCCCGTCCCCTGCTATGAATGGACGCCTGATAGGCGCCTGTCGTTTCAGCCAATCAGGTGACGAGTAACAGATCCGAGCACCTGATTGGCAGAGAGGCGTTTTAGTGTTAGAAAAGTGAATGAATATTCGCTTTCCTAACACAGCTGAGTGACCTGCGAGCTCCCAGTATGGCGCTCGCAGGTCACCTTTTTTGATGCCTATTAGAGCCTATGGCTCTAATCAGGTGCTTCAAAAACAGCCCCCCGCCGCTGCAATTCAGGCGCCTTTTCGGACGCCTGAATAGGGAGTGGCAGCGGCGGCCATAGATAGATTCATGCAATGCATGAATCTATCTATTGGTGCTAGAGGGGGCGGCGCCCGTGTGCCCGTGCGCCCTTATGGACGCACCACCACTGATGAGTTTCTCTGATTGCAGAGCTTTAGGTTCGACTCAGCAGGGGGCATGATCAGCATGGGCTACTGATATGGGGGGTACAGCCAACCCTCCCATACTGGGCCCGGGCCAGGGCCCTATTGGATCAGCAGAGGGCGCCTGGTTTTAGCTTTGAAGCAGCGATGTTATCTCTCATATGCACCTCCTGGCCTCAACCTGATTGGCTGACCTGGGCTTAATGTGTATTTGGGGTGACCTCCCGCTATCCAAGCAGATGTCTGCATTGACACTTAGGACTCATGGCATTGCGGCAACGCATGTTACATGCGTTGGTGTGATGCAGTGCCATTCATTCTGCATGGTACTCCAACGCACCTTGCAATTGATGTGCATTGCCTTTTCTAGACTGGTATCAGCAAGGGATCATTTGACATAATTCAAATTTCTACATAGAATATACTACACTCCAGGTAAACTTGCAAGTATCTTTCCAGTGCATCCCTCGAACTGTTGGAGGTGTGCTGCCCCTGGGGCGGATTTTCTGCACATTTTCTGGCATTGCACACCCATCCAGCAGTTTTGGGTGGAGGGTATGAACTGTGTTAAGTCGGTTATGACGATTACCATCAGACCTTCTATAGCGGTCTGTTTGTTGGGCCTGGCAGACCCCGCTGGCACCCAAGAAGGTGATTCGTACACTACTTACCCTGCTCCTGTAGTATGCACGTAAAATACCGTATTTATCGGCATATAACACAAATTTTTTCCCCCTGATGCGTGCGTGTTATACTTTGATATTTTACCTGGGCTGCCTCGGAGGGGAAGGGGGGGGGGGGGGGGGGGGGGCGAGCGCCGCCGGATTACACAGAGCAAGGATCTCCTGTTTACGCGGCGGCCACTGTAATACAAAGTCCCGCCTCCTGGACTAGCTCCTGTGATAGATGCCACATGTCTGGTATTGGTCCAGTGTTCTGTCTATCATTGGAGCCGGTCCAAGAGGTGGGACTTTCGTATTACAGTGGCCGCCGAGTAAACAGGAGATCCTCGTTCTGTGTAATCTGGCGTCTCTAAACTCTATGCACTGATCAGGCTGCTTTGATGGGGAAAGGTGAGGCTGCAGATGGGCACAGATCAGGCTGCATTGATGGGCAATGGTGAGGCTGCAGATGGTCACTGATCAGGCTGCATTGATGGGCAATGGTGAAGCTGCAGATGGGCACAGATCAGGCTGCATTGATGAGCAATGGTAAGGCTGCAGATG
Organism: Lithobates septentrionalis; assembly: GCA_037952835.1. Lineage (NCBI taxonomy): Eukaryota > Metazoa > Chordata > Amphibia > Anura > Ranidae > Lithobates > Lithobates septentrionalis. The sequence continues at coordinate 105,026 of JBBDGP010004863.1, read as the reverse complement.
GGCACTGATCATTGCAGCCTGATCAGTGCCCATCTGCAGCCTCAACTTTGCCCATCAATGCAGCCTGATCAGTGCCCTTCTGCAGCCTTACCATTGCCCATCAATGCAACCTGATCAGTGCCCATTTGCAGCCTCACCAGTGCCCATCAATGCAGCCTGATCACTGCCCATCAATGCAGCCTGATCAGTGCCCATCTGCAGCCTCGCCATTGCCCACCAATGCAGCCTGATCAGTGCCCATCTGCAGTCTTATCATTGCCCATCAATGCAGCCTGATCAGTGCCCATCTGCAGCCTCACCATTGCAGCCTCGTAAGGCATTGCAGGCAATGGTAAGGCTGCAGATGGGCACAGATCAGGCTGCATTGATGAGCAATGGTAAGGCTGCAGATGGGCACAGATCAGGCTGCATTGATGAGCAATGGTAAGGCTGTAGATGGGCACAGATCAGGCTGCATTGATAGGCAATGGTGAGGCTGCAGATGGGCACTGATCAGGCTGCATTGATGAGCAATGGTAAGGCTGCAGATGGGCACAGATCAGGCTGCATTGATGGGCAATGGTGAGGCTGCAGATGGGCACTGATATGGCTGCATTGATGAGCAATGGTAAGGCTGCAGATGGGCACTAATCAGGCTGCATTGATGAGCAATGGCGAGGCTGCAGATGGGGACTGATCAGGCTGCATTGATAGGCAAAGGTGAGGCTGCAGATGGGCACTGATCAGGCTGCATTATGGGCAATGGTGAGGCTGCAGATGGGCACTGATCAGGCTGCATTGATGGGCAGTGATCAGGCTGCATTGATGGGCGCTGGTGAGGCTGCAAATGGGCACTGATCAGGTTGCATTGATGGGCAATGGTAAGGCTGCAGAAGGGCACTGATCAGGCTGCATTGATGGGCAAAGTTGAGGCTGCAGATGGGCACTGATCAGGCTGCATTGATGGGCAATGGTAAGGCTGCAGAAGGGCACTGATCAGGCTGCATCGATGGGCAGTGGTGATGCTGCAGATGGGCACTGATCAGACTGCATTTATGGGCACTGATCAGGCTGCATTGATGGGCAATGGTAAGGCTGTAGAAGGGCACTGATCAGGCTGCATTGATGGGCAAAGTTGAGGCTGCAGATGGGCACTGATCAGGCTGCAATGGTGAGTCTGCAGATGGGCACTGATCAGGCTGCATTGATGGGCAATGATAAGACTGCAGATGGGCACTGATCAGGCTGCATTGGTGGGCAATGGTGAGGCTGCAGATGGACACTGATCAGGCTGCATTGGTGGGCAATGGCGAGGCTGCAGATGGGGACTGATCAGGCTGCATTGATAGGCAAAGGTGAGGCTGCAGATGGGCACTGATCAGGCTGCATTATGGGCAATGGTGAGGCTGCAGATGGGCACTGATCATCCTGCATTGATGGGCAGTGATCAGGCTGCATTGATGGGCGCTGGTGAGGCTGCAAATGGGCACTGATCAGGTTGCATTGATGGGCAATGGTAAGGCTGCAGAAGGGCACTGATCAGGCTGCATTGATGGGCAAAGTTGAGGCTGCAGATGGGCACTGATCAGGCTGCATTGATGGGCAATGGTAAGGCTGCAGAAGGGCACTGATCAGGCTGCATCGATGGGCAGTGGTGATGCTGCAGATGGGCACTGATCAGACTGCATTGATGGGCACTGATCAGGCTGCATTGATGGGCAATGGTAAGGCTGTAGAAGGGCACTGATCAGGCTGCATTGATGGGCAAAGTTGAGGCTGCAGACGGGCACTGATCAGGCTGCAATGGTGAGTCTGCAGATGGGCACTGATCAGGCTGCATTGATGGGCAATGATAAGACTGCAGATGGGCACTGATCAGGCTGCATTGGTGGGCAATGGTGAGGCTGCAGATGGACACTGATCAGGCTGCATTGATGGGCGCTGGTATGGCTGCAAATGGGCACTGACCCTTATTTTGCTTCAAAGCTCTTTATTTAAAATGTAAGTTTTTTTCCTTGAAACTTTCCTCTTAAAATTAAGGTGTGTGTTATACGCCGATAAATACAGTAATCATTTTTTTATGGAAGAAACCGGTGGCCCCTACCATCGTGGCTTGAAAGGTGTTAATAAATGATACCTTACCGCAGTACAAAGCTATGTTTGTTAATAGAGGGGTGCTAGCTGAATTTGAAAAGGTGTGGGAAAATTGGATGAATGATAATTCTACTGCTTCAGACTGTCTATTGGTTAAAGCTTCAGATAGTTGGCAGGATGCTGAATATAGGCAGGCCTCGATGAGCACCTGGTTTAATAACTGTGGGTGTCCCCGGGGTGAAGTATATTGTAGTGCTGACTGTTGTCTCTGGTTTTTATGTTTGTAACTTTATTTAGAAAATTTCAATAAAAAAGATTTTTCAAAAAAAAAAAAATATATATATATATATATACACTGTATAATAGACAGTAAATATAGAATAAGATTCTGGTTGGCATATCATTATTGTAGCAAGCAGACAGCGAGATCCCTGAATTATGTATCCACTGGGCAATAGATTCCTTTGGTTTATTCCAGCCCTGATTCTTTAGCTTTAGAATATGTTTTTTTTTTATAGAAAATTGCCAGAATCATGGCCTGTCATAAAGGATCACACCAGACTTCAAAGCTCTATAATATCCATCAAAATACACACAAATATCCAAAAAGAGGGATGTATGATACCCCAATTATGTGCAGAGAAAATGAAAAAAAAAAAACAGCATTTTTGCTTACACACAATTAGCTGATGTAAGTCAGCAGAGCTTCATCTCATTCACTTAGCTCTGGGGATATTTCCTCTTCAAAGTGAACAGTCTATTTGCCTTTAGTAAATCAACCCCCACGTGTCTTTGTTATAAATGCCTGTGCTGCAATGGACATTACTCTTGGGTAACTATTTTTATTTCTTTTTTTTTTGTAGATGACCACGCTCGTATTAAACTAAGGAGTGACAACAACCCGTCCCGAAGCGATTACATCAATGCCAGCCCTATTGTGAGTGATATTCAACCATGTCTCTGTCTCTCATGACCAATTAGCACTGCACTACAGAATATATTACCCCAACATTTCATATTCCTGATATGAGCCTGCTGTACTCATACAAGTACCATGAACTTGTATGAGAAAGTCTCCTGTTCTCTATGTATTGCTTCCTTTGTGTGAAATCCCTGGTGTTCCTGCCAGTCCCTCTGCTTTCCTATTAAAAACTGACCACACTAAGCAGGAGAGAACAGTGTAGTCAGTCTTCTGGCTGTGCTGGGAACTCAGCCTGCTCTCCTCTAATTTTTAGACTTGTCCTGACTTGCTACCTACCCCCCCCCCCCCCCCTGCACAGCCATTCACTGGGCAAGTCCGTGTGCTGCTGTTTCTCCTCCCCCAGCTCTTATGCAGCTGAGAACAGAGGGTATGTGATCAAAAAAGGGTATTTATAACGTTTTTTATTATATCTATACAGAAATTACAGAAATGTTTAGCGTTTCATTTCTAGTTTAAACTGAATGGGTTGTTTTACAAGGTGAGGGTTCACACACATATATTTAATCACATATACTTTAATACTTTTTTCTGCTCTCAGATTGAACATGACCCACGTATGCCGGCTTATATCGCCACGCATGGTCCGCTGTCACACACCATCGCAGACTTCTGGCAGGTGAGTTTACGGATGTAAGTACAGAGGGCTAATGTAATGCATATGCACGGCAGCAAAGAGGGTGGGCTCTAACGCCCAGATGACGCACATATACAGTGCCTTGCAAAAGTATTCACCCCCTTGGCTTTTTACCTATTTTGTTACATTACAGCCTTTAGTTCAATGTTTTTTTAATCTGAATTATATGTGATGGATCAGAACACAATAGTCTAAGTTGGTGAAGTAAAATTAGAAAAATATATACATAAAACTATTTTTCAGAAATAAAAAAACTGATAATTGGCGTGTGCGTATGTATTCACCCCCTTTGTTATGAAGCCCATAAAAAGCTCTGGTGGAACCAATTACCTTCAGAAGTCACATAATTAGTGAAATGATGTCCACCTGTGTGCAATCTAAGTGTCACATGATCTGTCATTACATAGACACACCTTTTTGAAAGGCCCCAGAGGCGGCAAAACCTAAACAAGAGGCACCACTAACCAAACACTGCCATGAAGACCAAGGAACTCTCCAAACAAGTAAGGGACAATGTATTTGAGAAGTACAAGTCAGTGTTAGGTTATACAAAAATATCCAAATCTTTGATGATCCCTAGGAGCACCATCAAATCTATCATAACCAAATGGAAAGAACATGGCACAACAGCAAACCTGCCAAGAGACGGCCGCACACCAAAACTCACGGACCTGGCAAGGAGGGCATTAATCAGAGAGGCAGCACAGAGACCTAAGGTAACCCTGGAGGAGCTGCAGAGTTCCACAGCAGAGACTGGAGTATCTGTACATAGGACGACAATAAGCCGTACGCTCCATAGAGTTGGGCTTTATGGCAGAGAGGCCAGAAGAAAGTCATTACTTTCAGCAAAAAACAAAATGGCACGTTTTAAGTTTGAGAAAAGGCATGTGGGAGACTCCCAAAATGTATGGAGGAAGGTGCTCTGGTCTGATGAGACTAAAATTGAATTTTTTGGCCGTCAAAGAAAACGCCATGTCTGGCGCAAACCCAACAAATCACATCACCCAAAGAACACCATCCCCACTGTGAAACATGGTGGTGGCAGCATCATGCTATGGGGATGTTTTTCAGCAGTCGGGACTGGGAAACTGGTCAGGGTTGAGGGAAAGATGGATGGTGCTAAATACAGGGATATTCTTGAGCAAAACCTGTAGCACTCTGTGTGTGATTTGAGGCTAGGACGGAGGTTCACCTTCCAGCAGGACAATGACCCCAAACACACTGCTAAAGCAACACTTGAGTGGTTTAAGGGGAAACGTGTAAATGTGTTGGAATGGCCTAGTCAAAGCCCAGACCTCAATCCAATAGAAAATCTGTGGTCAGACTTAAAGATTGCTGTTCACAAGCGCAAACCATCCAACTTGAAGGAGCTGGAGCAGTTTTGCAAGGAGGAATGGGGAAAAATCCCAGTGGTAAAATGTGGCAAGATCATAGAGACGGAGGGTCGGTTCACACTGGGGCAACACGACTTCAGCGCGACTTTGTACCGCGACTTCAACGCGGCTTCAGCGCGACTCCAGCGCGACTTCAGCAAATTACAAGGCGACTTGAAGTCGCCTCCATGACAGGCGACTTCGCCTGTGGCCAATCACGGGGCAATCAGCTCTCTGGGAGGGAGGGGGGGAGGGAGGGGTTTTCCCTGCAAAGTCGCTTGACTTTACAGAGAGATCCGACTTGGAGGTGACTTCCATTGATTTCTATGGTACAGGTCGCCTACCAAGTCGGATCAAAGTAGTACAGGGAGTACGCTCTGAAGTCGGAGCGACTTCAGTAGTGTCTATTAAGACGCTAGTGTTCACTCCCATCGAAACTATTTCTGGGGCGACTTGGGGCGACTTGAGGGCGTACAAGTCGGATCCCAAGTCGCCCCAGTGTGAACCGAGCCTTATCCAAAGCGACTTGGAGCTGTGATAGCCACAAAAGGTGGCTCTACAAACTTTAGGGGGGGTGAATAGTTATGCACATTGACTTTTTCTGTTATTTTCTCCTATTTGTTGTTTGCTTCACAATAAAAAAAAAAAATCTTCAAAGTTGTGGGCATGTTCTGTAAATTAAATGATGCAAATCCTCAAACAATCCATGTTAATTCCAGATTGTGAGGCAACAAAACACGAAAAAATACTTTTGCAAGGCACTGTACATCCATGGGGGAGGGGAGGGTGTGTGGTCAATTTCTCCGTGCTGAGAGTGTGCTCATTGTGCGCTCCCAGCATAGTGATCCCCTTCAAGGGATACCGGGGCTGGGCGAAAAGGGGTTAACGTGTGATGGCTTAACTGGGGAAAACAGAGATCTTAGCAGAAACACAAGATCTCCATCTTCCTCTCTGACAGAAGAGCGGTCTGTCTTGTTTTCATAGGCAGACTGCCGATCTGCTTTTCCTGTCAACGTTCGGCGGGTCCCGCTGATTGGCTCCCGATGTGTCCGATCACAGCGGGAGCGGGTCGCCGGTGGCGCGCGCCCCAGACCCTGTGCACGAAATCAGGTACAGGTATGTGATTTCAGGCAGGAGGGCCGCCCTGCCGCAGTATATCTGTGTGGGTCAGTCTTTAAGTGGTTAAGTAGTATGAAACACTCATCATTAAAATAAACATTCCCCAGAAAACTTTTAAAAATTCTTACTCCAGAACTTGCAGTTTACACCTTTCAATGCTTCTGGCTCCTGCTCTCTCAGTGCTGCTTCCCTGAACTTCCAGTCTTCACAGGAAAGAGTTAACAGTGGACAGTGCAGTCCCCAGCCAGTCTATTAGCTTAGAGAAGGGAGGGTGGAGGAGGAGGGAGGAGCAGGTGAGTGCCTTGTCATCCTAGGCTATGGGGCTGTGTGTTTCTATTGATGCACACAGTGTGGGGAGGCAGAACTCTAGTCCCTGCATGCAAGGGTGGCTCTAAAGGATGCTGCAAGAGAAAGGAGCCACCCTGACACAGGAAACCTGGGGCAGCGATCATGTCACCAGCTTATACTGGAACATAGGTAAGAATTAAAGATGAAAAAGCACATAATTAGTAAATCAGCTGCTGAAAGTGCTTAAAAATACTGAGGGTTTAATATCACTTCAACTGCTTGCCGATCGCCTACCACAGTATATTCTGCGGCAGGTCGGCTCTATTGCACGCAACTCCGTACCTGTACATTTAGTGCAATAGACAGCGGGGGCACACTGATTTGCAAGAGGGGGAGCCAATCAGGGGACCCGGCGGACGTGATGTCTGCCGGGACCCGCTGATCGTTCCCCAGAGAGGCAAAACAGCGATCTGCCTATGTAAACAAGGCAGATCGTCGTTCTGACAGGGAAGAAGATAGACGCTAAGCAGGAACACGGGTCTCTGTGTTCCCCCAGTCAGACCATCCCCCACACAGTTAGCAAACACCCCCTAGGGACACACTTAACCTTTTGATCGCCCCTGGGATTAACCCCTTCCTTGCCAGTATCATTAGTACAGTAATGCCCCGTACACACGGTCGGATTTTCCAATGGAAAATGTCCGATCGGAGCGTGTTGTCGGAAATTCCGACCGTGTGTGGGCTCCATCGGACATTTTCCATCGGATTTTCCGACACACAAAGTTTGAGAGATTGCTATAAAATTTTCCGACAACAAAATCCGTAGTCGGGAAATTCCGATCGTGTGTACACAAATCCGACGGACAAAGTGCCACGCATGCTCAGAATAAATAAAGTGATGAAAGCTATTGGCCACTGCCCCGTTTATAGTCCCGACGTACGTGTTTTACATCATCGCGTTCAGAACGATCGGATTTTCCGACAACTTTGTGTGACCGTGTGTATGCAAGACAAGTTTGAGCCAACATCCGTCGGAAAAAATCCTAGGATTTTGTTGTCGGAATGTCCGATCAATGTCCGACCGTGTGTACGGGGCATAACAGTGCATATTATTAGCACTGATCACTGTAATAATGTCACTGATTCCCAAAAAAGTGACAGGTGTCCAATTTGTCCACCTCAAGGTCGCAGTCCGCTAAAAATCGCTGATCGTCACCATTATTAGTTAAGAAAAAAAAAATGCCATAAAAATATCCCATAGTTTGTAGATGCTATTACTTTTGCGCAAACCAATCAATATACGCTTATTGGGATTTTTTTTTACCAAACATATGTAGCAGAATACCTATTGGCCTAAATTGCTAAAGAAATTCGATTTTTTACATTTTTTATTGGGAATGTTTTCTAGCAGAAAGTAAAAATTATTGTTTTTTTTTTTTTTCAAAATTGTCGTATTTTTTTGTTTATAGCGCAAAAAAGTAAAAACGGCAGAGGTCATCAAATACTACCTAAAGAATTTTTTGTGGGGAAAAAAAAGGACATCAATTTTATTTGGGTACAGCATCGCACGACCGCGCAACTGTCAGTTAAAATAACGCAGCGCCGTATAGCAAAAAATGGCCTGGTCATAAGAGGATAAAACCTTCCGGGGCTTAAGTGGTTAAAGTAGTGTTTGGCGATATTTAAAAGTCTGATGCTCTTTAGATGTAAACAAAGTCATGTGATCGCCATTACAATGCTGACATGGTAATCACATGGCTTTGTTGATAAGCTTTTTTTTTTTTTTTTCAATAAGTCCATATACAGTATATATAGTGAAGTATGACGCTCTCTCTGTACTCGTAGATGGTTTGGGAAAACGGCTGCACGGTCATAGTGATGTTATCGCCATTGGTAGAGGACGGAGTAAAACAGTGCGATCGCTATTGGCCTGACGAAGGCTCCTCCCTCTATCACATCTATGAGGTTAGTAATGTGCTGAAGGTGTTCCTATTACCTCTGCTGCTCCCTGGTGGCGGAAGTGGGGGAGGGGGGGGGTTGTTTCAGATCAGTGAGCATAGAGAGCCTTTTTACAGAGCCGGAGTTCTTCTTCACAGGTGAACCTTGTATCAGAACATATCTGGTGTGAAGACTTTCTGGTTCGCAGTTTTTATCTGAAAAACGTTCAGACCCAGGAGACGAGGACCCTGACGCAGTTCCATTTCCTGAGCTGGCCAGCAGAGGGCACTCCCAGCAGCACTCGCCCCCTGCTTGACTTCCGCAGGTAAGCTTCTCCAATAGGGCTCGCTATTATGTACAGCGCTGCTAGATATAAAGATGGCCGTATACCATACAATTAGGGCTGAAACAACTAATCAATACAATCGATTATAATTGATTAGTTGGTCAGCTGATTATTTGGCCTACATACAGAATGCATTAATATTATTATTATACAGGATTTATATATCACCAACAGTTTGCGCAGAGCTTTACAACATGAGGGCAGACAGTACACTTACAATACAAATCATTACAGGAGGGATCAGAGGGCCCTGCTCATTAGAGCTTACAATCTAGAAGGGGGGGGTCAAGTGGAAACAAAAGGTAATAACTGTGGTGGATGAGCTGATGGAGAAAATGAAAATACAGTTGTTAGGTGTGGGTAGGGTAGGCTTCTAGAGAAGGGTTTTCAGGGATCGTCTAAAAGCTAATAGCGTAGGAGATAAGCGGACAGATTGGGGTAGGGCATTCCATAGGATTGGAGAGGCTCTGGAAAAGTCCTGGAGGCCGATATGGGAGGAGGTGATGAGGGAACTAGAGAGCAGGAGGTCTTGAGAGGAACAAAGAGAACGATTAGGTTGGTATTTAGAGACTAGGTCAGTGATGTAGCTGGGGGCTAAATTGTGGATGGCTTTGTAGGTAGTTGTTAGTATTTTGAATTTAATTAGTTGGCTGAGTGGAAGCCAGTGGAGGGATTGGCAGAGAGGAGTAGCAGAGACAGAGCGATTGGTAAGGTGGATGAGTCTGGCAGCGGCCTTCATGTTGGATTGAAGAGGTGATAGACTATGTAAAGGTAGGCCAATGAGAAGGGAGTTGCAGTAGTTGAGACGAGAGATGACCAGGGAGTGAATTAAGAACTTTGTTGTGTCTTTGGTTAGAAAGGGGCGTATTTTGGAGATGTTCCGGAGGTTGTGGTGGCAGCATTTGGACAGTGATTGGACGTGGTGCTTAAAGGAGAGTTCAGAGTCCAGGACCTCACCTAGGACCTTGACATGTGGGGATGGGCTGATAGTTGTGCCATCGATTTTGACAGAGAGGTCAGGGGAAGGGAAAGGGGCATATGGGGGAAGAAAAATGATAAGTTCGGTTTTGGATAGGTTGAGTTTGAGGAAGTGGTGTGACATCCAGACTGATATATCTGATAGTAAATTAGTGATACGTGAGGAGACAGAGGGAGTGAGCTGAGGGGTAGAGAAATAGATTTGGGTGTCATCAGCGTAGAGGTGGTATTGGAAGCCATGGGAGGCTATCAGCTGACCCAGGGAGGAGGTGTAGATTGAAAATAGGAGAGGTCCAAGAGCAGAACCTTGGGGGACCCCAACAGAGAAAGGAAGAGGAGAGGAGGAAGTAGAGTTCTAAGAAACATTAAAGGTGCGATTGGATAAGTAGAAAGAAACCCAGCTAAGAGTACAGTCAGGGAGACCAAAGGCATGGAGTTTTTTGAGGAGGAGGGGGTGGTCAACCGTATCAAAGGCAGCAGAGAGGTCCAGGAGTAGGAGTACAGAGTAATGTCCATTGGTTTTGGCCGTTAGTATATGGTTTGTTAGTTTTAGGAGTGCAGTTTCTGTGGAGTGTTGAGGACGAAATCCAGACTGAAGGGGATCAAGAAGGCTATTATCAGCGAGGTGGACGCTCAGTTGGTTGTAGACCAGACGTTCAAGGAGTTTGGATAAAAAGGGGAGCAAGGAGATGGGGCGTAGGTTGTTAAGATTGGATGGGTCCAGTGAGGGCTTTTTAAGTATGGGGCAGATAGGTGCATGTTTTAGAGAGTTAGGGAAGATGCCAGAAGAGAGGGAGAGATTGAAGATGTGGGTTAGAGAGTGTAGAATAGAGCCAGAGGGTGAACGTAGCATTTGCGAGGGAACGGGATCCAGAGGGCAGGTGGTAAGGTGGACGTTAGCAAGTAATTTAGCAACCTCTTCTATAGTGGTGGGGTTGAAAGAGGGAAGTAATGATTGTACCTGCATTATTTGTTTGCATACCAGGAAATACAGTGCAGCACACATACAGCTCAGTACACCGTCCATACATGTCAGCAAGTGCCTTAGAATTTGTGAATGTGAATAGCAAGGAGAAGGAAGTGAGTGTCCCTATAGCAAAGTAAAAAAAAAACTTCTGCCTTTTAGAGTCACTCTATAGTCCAGGGGTAGACAACCTGGTGCCCTCCAGCTTTTGTAGAACTACAAGTCCCATCATGCCTCTGGGAGTAATTGTAACTGCCAGCCTTGCAATGCCTCATGGGAAATGTAGTTCTACAATAGCTGGAGGGCCCTAGGTTGCCTACCCCTGGACTATACTATACTTTGCAGCTTGCAATGGGGGGCACTCTGAGGACAGAGCCAGAAGCACCGGCGTGGGGACCCCAGAAGAGGAGGATCGGGGGCTGCTCTGTGCAAAACCCTTACATAGAGCAGGTAAGTATGACAAGTTTTTTGTTTTAACAAAAAAAAATCCAACGTTTACAGGGCTCAGCATCTTTTTTTTTTTTTTTTTACCAAAAATATGTAGCAGAATACATATTGGCCTAAATTGATGAAGAAATTCGATTTTTTACAAATTTTCATTGGATATGTTTTATAGCAGAAAGTAAAAAATATATATATTTTTTTTTTTTCAAAATTGTCCGCATTTTTTTGTTTTTAGCACAAAAAATAAAAACTGCAGAGTTGATCAAATACCACCAAAAGAAAGCTCTATTTGTGGGGAAAAAAGGACGTCAATTTTATTTCGGTACATCGTCACACGACTGCGCAATCTTCAGTTAAAGTAACGCAGTGCCGTATCGCAAAAAATGGCCTGGTCATTAAGGGGGTAAAACCTTCCGCGGCTGAAGTGGTTAAAGGTAGAGGAGAAATTTGGGGTCTTATTGACCCTATATCTCTTCATAAAGAGGACCTGTCATCCCTTATTTCTATTACAAGGGATGTTTACATTCCTTGTAATAGGAATAAAAGTCATCAATAAAAAATAAAATAAAAGGACAATGCTCGCACGCAGAAGTAAGCGCATACATAAGTCGTGTACGCATATGTAAACGATGTTCGCACCACACATGTGAGGTATCGCTGCGAATGTTACTGCGAGAGCAATAATTCTAGCGTTAGACCTCGTAGCGGTAACCTGTAAAGATTTTTTAAGCGTTGCCTATGGAGATTTTTAAGCATCGAAGTTTGTCCCCATTCCTTGAGCGGATGCAGTTTTAAAGCGTGACATGTTAGGTATCTATTTACTCGGCGTAACGTCATCTTTTATAAGTTACAAAAAATTCAGTGGAAGGAAAAGTGCTCCAAGGGCCAGATAAAGGCAAGTAACGGGCCGCATCTGGCCCCTGGGCCACAGTTTGGAGACCTCTGCTTTACATTGTAGTAGTATGGAACTTATATTCCTGAATAGGGCTGACCTGGACGTCCCGCTGTAATCGTATGTTACTTATATGTCTGATAAGGTCTAACATGGCTGCCTCCTACATTAATAAACCAATGTTTTGCATTGCTTTTCTACATACATTGTGCCTTTTGTGTGCTTGTTTCTTCCTTTTTGTTTTTCCTAGCCAAGCTGGAGTAAGATTTGCTCAGGTGTTGCCCTTTACACACTCTGGTTGTTGACTTCCAAACTCAATGTATGACCTCTACGTCCTCCTCCGTCCTCTCTCAGCCCGCGGCTGCCCCTGTCATTTTTGTGATTTGCAGCTTGTAATTTTGGTCTCAGTTGCATAGTCACAAAAGTGATCATGAGCAGGTGGGACACGCCTCCTTCTCCGGGAACCGCCATGCGCTCCTGCACCCGCAGACAGGTGGTGCCATCAAGTCTGGGACAGTAACTCCATTCACACCTGTGCGACTTGTCATGCAACTTTGGACATCAAAGTCGCATGACAAGTTGCGCCCCATGTTTTCCAATGAGTATCGTTCATATCTATGCGAATTAAAGTCACGGTGACTTCAAAGTAGTTCATGCACTACATTTGTCCAACTTTCACGCAACTTGATAGCTATAGACTTCAATGTAAAAAGGGTTTTGTTTTTTTGTTTTAATTATAAAAATAAAAACATGCCTATACTTACCTGCTCTGTGTAATCGTTTTGCACAGAGCAGCCCCGATCCTCTTCTTCTTGGGTGCCCCATCGGCGTTCCAAGCCCCTTCTCTTCATCAGATGCCCCCCCCCAGGGAAAGCAGCTTTCCCTGGGGGGGGGGGGGCGGAACCCGCGCGGGTGCGCTCCCGAGTCCCGCTGCTGCGTCCATTGACACAGTCAGCGGGACTCGGGCCCCACCCACCGCTCCCGTGTCATTGGATTTGATTGACAGCAGCGGGAGCCAATCTGTCCAATGAGGAGAGAGACAGGCAGCTGGAGTCATTGCACTCGTGCACATCGCTGGATCGGGCTCAGGTAAGAAAAAAAAGGGGGGGGGGGTCTGTGGGGGAGCCGCAGCACAGAAGCTTTTTCACCTTGAGACTTCACAACCACTTTAACCCAAAAAAGTTGCATGAAAGCACGGAAATGTTTTAAATGCAACAGTTGTTCATTATCACTGGTCAAAGCCAAAGTCGCATCTAAGTCTCACCCATCCAAAGTTGCACTCCAAAAATCACACAACTTTGGAGTCATACAAGTGTGAATGGGATCGATCAATAATTTGCACAGTCATTTAACCAATAACAGTGCATGTACAGTGTTCTGTTCAAAGGGTGTGAAAAAAAAAAACAATATAAATTGGCCACATCCAATGTAAATCTTTGATTTAAAACGGAAAATGTTGCATTTGGTCACTAGATGGGGCTATTTTAGGCTATTGATGATTATTGCTGTCTGTGTTTCCACTGGGCAGAATCACCCTCTTTATGTGTCCTGTTGACCATCATGCCCAAGTAATGGAAAATCCAAGCTTCTAGCTGAATAAAAGGGAATTTCTCATCACTTTGGGGGGACATCCTCTAACTGCAAGGGTTAGAGATTCTTGTTAAGTCTATGGGATGAGGAATAAGAGGTAATAATAATTGTATTTCTTGCTCTGTATGTACAGATCATCAGGAGTTCTGACATTTCATTGGTGCACGTGTGTGTTCCATATCAACAACTCACCAAGAATATGAAGTCAGTGGTGGTTCAACTGGACATTTTCCTATTTGGCCTCATGCACATGTTTTTACGCAGTTCTTAGGGGCGTCGGGCGTTTTCGATTTTCTGCCTCTAAATCAGGGGGTTCTCTAAACTTTCTAAACAAAGGGCCAATTTACTGTCCTTCAGACTTTAGGGGGACCGGACTGGGGCCACTAGAAGTAGAAAATGTCCTGGCATCATTGGGAGTTCATAATGCCCCATCTTTGGTGTCAATAAGAAGAATGTGCCCCATCGTTGGTGTCATTGAGTGAGAATAATCATGTGTCATCGTTGGTGTCTCTGGCAGGGAACCGTGCCCAATCAGTGGTGTCATTGGGAGGAATTGTGCCCCATCCTTGGTGTCATTGAGTTGGAAGAATCATGCCCCATTGTTGATATCACTGGCAGGAACTGTGCCCCCATCGTTGGTGTCTTTGGAAGGAATTGTGCCCCTTCATGGTGTCATTGGGAGGAATTGTGCCCTATTGTTGGTGTCATTGAGTGGGAAGAAACATGCCCCATCATTGGTGTCACTGGCAGGAACTGTACCCCATCGCTGGTGACATTGGGAGGAATTGTGCCCCTTCATTGGTGTCAGTAGGGGGAGTTATGCCCCATCATTGGTGTCACTGGCAGGAACTGTGCCCCATCAGTGGTGTCATTGGGAGAAATTATGCCCCATCCTTGGTGTCATTGAGTGGGAAGAATCATGCTCCATCATTGGTGTCACTGGCAGGAACCGTACCCCCATTGTTGGTGTCATTGGGAGTAATTGTGCCCCTTCATTGGTGTATTTGGGAGGAATTGTGCCATATTGTCAGTGTCATTGAGTGGGAAGAATCATACCCCATTGTTGGTGTCATTGGCAGGAACTGTGCCCCATCGCTGGTGCCATTGGGAGGATTTGTGCCCCTTCATTTGTGTCTGTAGGGGGAATTTTGCCACATCATTGGTATCACTGGAAGGAACTGTGCCCCATCAGTGGTGTCATTGGGAGAAATTGTGCCCTCTCCTTGGTGTCATTGTGCTGGAAGAATCATGCCCCATCCCTGGTGTCACTGGCAGGAACCATGCCCCCATCGTTGGTGTCATTGGGAGGAATTGTGCCCCTTCGTTGGTGTCATTGGGAGGAATTGTGCCCTATTGTTGGTGTCATTCAATGGGAAGAATCATGCCCCATTGTTGGTGTCACTGGCAGGAGCTGTGCCCCATCGCTGGTGCCATTGGGAGAAATTGTGCCCCTTCATTGGTGTCAGTAGGCAGAATTATGCCCCATTGTTGGCATTTTCGTTTTTCTGCCTTTAAACCAGGGCGTCTATAAATCTTTTAAACAAAGGGCCAGTTTACTGCCCTTCAGAGTTTAGGGGGGCCAGACTACAGCCACTAGAAGTAGAAAATGTACCAGCATCAGTGGGAGTAAACAGTGCCCCATCTTTGGTGTCAGGCAGAGAAATTGTGCCCCATGGTTGGTGTCACTGGCAGGAATTGTGCCCCATTGTTGGTGTCGTTGGGCGGAACCGTGCCCCATCATTTGTGTCATTGGGAGGAATTGTGCCCCTTTGTTGGTGTCACTAGGGGACATCATGCCCCATTGTTGGTGTCACTGGCAGGCACTGTGCCCCATCATTGGTGTCATTGGGAGGAATTGTGCCCCTTTGTTGGTGTCACTAGGGGGAATCATGCCCCATCGTTGGTGTCACTGGCAGGAACTGTGCCCCATCATTGGTGTCATTGGGAGGAATTGTACCCCCATCATTGGTGTCATTGGGAGGAATTGTGCCCCCATCATTGGTGTCATTGGGAGGAATTGTGCCCCCATCATTGGTGTTAAGTGGGAAGAATTATGCCCTATCGTTGGTGTCACTGGCAGGAACCGTGCCGCATCGTTGGTGTTATTGGGAGGAATTGTGCCCCTTCGTTGGTGTCAGCAGGGTGAATTATGCCCCATTGTTGGTGTCAGAGGATGAAATGTTGCCCCAAGGGCCGAATAAAAGCAAGCAAAGGGCCGCATCTGGTCCCCGGGCCGCAGTTTGGAGACCACAGCCCTAAACTAAACGCCACTGCTTGTTAGCCTGTGGGGTTGATTTACTAAAGGGAAATAGACTGTGCAGGTTTGCAAGTGCAGTTGCTCCAGAGCTTAGTAAATGAGGTAAAGCTTCATTTTGCAAAGAATACCCAATCACATGCAAGGAATATTAAAAAAAAAACTTTGTCTTGCACATGATTGGATGATGGAAGTCAGCAAAGCTTCTGCTCATTTACTAATCTCTGGAGAAACTGCTCTTGCAAAGGTGCACAGCCTATTTGTCTTTAGTAAATCCAGCCCAATGTGTCTATGTACATATAGGCATATAAGAAAGTTTAGAGGCAGAAAAAAAAGTGCGTCCAGGAGCAGCTGCGTTTTTGACAGAAAAAAAAAAAAATGCTCAATGCGTGTGAACACATCTGAGCTCACGTTAATGCTAGGCGCGTTTAGCTCCTTAGGGTTCATTCATTTCAAAGGGCCAGAATAAAAAAAAATTCTGGCCAATGAAATGAATTTACGCCCATGTACCTAATGTGGCAAAGCATTAAACACTTTTAAAAGCGTCAAAATGCCGCTGCCAGGAGGAAAGACACCTAGGAGAGATAGAGAAACGCCCAGTGTGTGTATGAGGCCTTATATCTAATTACAAGGCTTACTGCACACTCCGAATAAGAGGAATAATTAGAAACATTTAAGAAATATACAACAGATGATGGCTGGAGATAATCAATACATAACACGGGACTGATCTATTTGGGTATATTGGTGGATCCCGCACCGGATGGTTGTACTGCAGACAGCATGACTTTAGAAAACAATTGCCATGTATGTTATGCGTCAGACAGGGGGCTGAAAGGCCGTCCTATGATGAAATATATTTTCTAGACATGTGCGGTTCGTTCTGTTCCGAATTGAAATTTAGACAAATTTCTCATTATTTGGATGCATCCGAATTTCCGAATTATAATAGTAACCAGTTTAAACGAATCCAAAATAACAAAAACATTTCAACGAATTTGAATAGTTATCGAATCGAATTAGAATTTCCGAAGAGAATAAATTAGAATAGAAAAGAATAGAATAGTAAATAAAAGAATAGAATATAATAGAGTAAAAAAGAACAGAATACAATAAAAAAATAATAGAAAAAAATAGAATAGAAAATAAAGGGATAGACTAGAAAATAAAAGAATAGAATAGAAAAGAATAGAGTAAAACAGAACAAAATAGAATATAAAATAAAAGAACAGAATAAAATAGAATAGGAAATAAAGGAATAGAATAGAAAATAGAATAAAATAGAAAGAATATAACCATCTTCTGAAATTCGAATTTCAAATAGAATAAATTTGAATACAATAGAAAAGAGTAGAATAGAAAAAATAGAATAGAAAATAATAGAATAGAATAAAAAGAATAGAATAAAATAGAATATAACCTTCTTCTGAAATTCGAATTTCAAATAGAATAAATTCAAATTCAAATAGAATAGAAAATAATAGAATAGAATAGAAAGAATATAACACTATAAATTCAAATGGAATAAATTTGAATTTGAATACAATAGAAAAGAATAGAATAGAAAAAATACAATAGAAAATATTAGAATAGAAAAAAAGAATAGAATAAAATAGAAAGAATATAACCTTCTTCTGAAATTCGAATTTCAAATAGAATAAATTAAAATTCAAATAGAATAGGAAATAAAATAATAGAATAGAAAAGAATAAAATAGAATAAACAATAGAAAAGAATAGAATAGAAAGAATAATATAACGCTATAACTGTTTTCCGAAATTCGAATTTTGAAAATAATGATTTTGAATTTGAATAGAATAGAAAAGAATATAATAGAAAAGAATAGAGTAAAACAGAACAAAATAGAAAATAAAAGAACAGAATAAAATAGAATAGAAAATAAAGGAATAGAATAGAAAATAGAATAAAATAGAAAGAATATAACCATCTTCTGAAATTTGAATTTCAAGTAGAAAAAGTTTGAATACAATAGAAAAGAATAGAATGTAAAAAATAGAATAGAAAAGAAAATAATATAATAGAAAAAAGAATAGAATATAATAAAATAGAATATAACCTTCGAATTTAAAATAGATTAAATTCAAATTCGAATAGAATAGAAAATAATATAATAGAAAAGAATAGAGTAAAACAGAACAAAATAGAATATAAAAGAACAATAAAATAGAATAGAAAATAAAGGAATCGAAAAGAATGGAAAATAGAATAAAATAGAAAGAATATAACCATCTTCTGAAATTTGAATTTCAAATAAAATAAATTTGAATACAATAGAAAAGAATAGAATAGAAAAAATAGAATAGTATAGAAAAAAAAGAATAGAATAAAATAAAATAGAAAGAATAAAACCTTCTGAAATTCAAATTTCAAATAGAATAAATTCAAATTCCAATAGAATAGAAAAGAATAGAATAGAAAATAAAATAATAGAATAGAAAAGAATAAAATAGAATAAACAATAGAAACGAATAGAATAGACTATAACACTATAACTGTTTTTTCCGAAATTCGAATTTTGAAAAGAATAATTTTGAATTTGAATAGAATAGAAAAGAAAATGAATAGAAAAGAAAATAATAGAACAGAAAAGAAAAGAGTAAATTAGAAAAAAAACAATAGAATCAAATCAAATAGAAAGAATATAACCATCTTCCAAAATTTGGATTTAGAATAGAATAAATTCAATTTAGAATAGAATTAGATTCTAATTTGAATGCAATTTGAATGGAGTTCGAATCGATTCAAATTTTCAACGTTGGAAAATTTGATTTGAATAAACTAAACAAATTCCGAAAACGTAGTATTAAACGAATTACACAAATTTAGCTAAACAAATTTATGTGACCACTGAAAATGAAACGTAACAAATCAAATGTTTTCGTTCAGCACATCCCTAATACTTTATTATAAGACGTGATCTGAATACGAAGCAGCAAGAAATGACAGCTGCATGCATCAAATATTGTACAGCGCGGTGGCTTGGTAGGTAGCACATCTGCCTTGCAGCGTTGGGGTCCCTGGTACAAATCCTGGTCGGGATGCTAGCTGCTTGGAGTTTGTATGTACTCCCTGTGCTTGTGTGGGTGGAAGGTTGATTGGCCCTAGTGTATATGCATGTGAGATACGGACCCCAAGCTGGCCACATACCCTAGTAGGTTAGTTGTGTGTAAATTCTCAAAAGAACAATTGGTTCCCCTGGGGTGGGATTTTAAAGGCATTACCAAAACAGATTCATAGTTGGTAAAAAAGATATATTTTTTATTACAGAATACAAAAACATCACAAAAAATGCACAAAATGAGATTGTAATATCAAACATAAATAATACATATAAACACTTGCATCAAGAAAAACATATATGTGACAAAAAGTACCACACAAGGCAACAAAAACAGACCAATAATAAAGGATGAGGTAGGTCTCACTAAACCAATTATTATGGGATGTGGCATACCTTCTTTGTTTACTACTTCTGGTCAGAGCTCCTTTGTTTTTTGTGTAAATTCTCACTACATTCGATGACTTGACGAATGTCATTGGAAAAGCAGCTTTAGATTGTAAGCTTCTTGAGGGCAGTGAATGGATGTGATTGTATTGTAAGAGACTTCAGGTATACATTGATGACAGTATATAAGTGATAAATATTGCTCTCTTTGATGCAACAGAATTCCAGTATGGCAGTTCATGTACACAAATATCAAGGTGTGACAGGTCCACTTTAGAAGAAATTAGAGATCTATGTAGCAAATTGGAGGAAACAATTTCTTTGATTTGGAGGAAACAATGTCGTCTGTTTTCTTGTTTTACAGGAAGGTGAACAAGTCTTTCCGCGGACGCTCCTGCCCAATCATCGTGCACTGCAGGTATTGTGACCTCTTGCAGCCATTAATCAGCCAATCAGGTTTTTCCAGTTTTTTGTTTTTTTTTTTAACACAGATTAGGCAGTTAAATCTGAAATCTCATTGGTTTGCTATTTTGAACGCAGACACATTCCTTTTCTTTTGTTCTGTTTCGGTAGCTGCCAACCAGCCGTGTAGTAACATTTATAGCCACTGGGTGGCGCACAGGCTTCCAAAACTGAACTCTGAGTCAGTAATGGGACACAATGGGGAGGATTTACTAAAACTGCAGAGTGAAAAATCTGGTGCAGCTCTGCATAGAAACCAATCAGCTTCCAGGTTTTATTGTCAAAGGTTAATTGAACAAAATGGAAAAGGTTTCCCTGTGGGGTTTTGTATTGCAGCAGAAAATTCAAAGTAAATTGTAAAAATATATTTATTACGAAAATTGAAGATACAGAGGCTTAAATATCTGTTAAAACATGAGCTCAGGTTAATTGAACAAGCTGAAGATAGAAGCTGATTGGCTACCATGCACAGCTGCATCAGATTCTGAGTGCTCCAGTTTTAGTAAAATAACCCCAAACTGTATATCACCTGTAGGCTGAAAGTGTATAAAATGCAACAAAAAAGTTTGTGCTTTTCCATTGCTGACCCCCCCCCCCCCCTTTCAAAAAGGTCAGACGCCTGGCTGTTTCTGGCCCCAGTGCATTTTATATAGAACAATCACGCAACATTTGCTGCCCTCCAAAGGCGTAACTAGAACCTTCAGGGCCCCCTAGGCATGGAACCATGAAGGGCCCCCCTGAACTCTTATCCCGGAGCCCTTTCCATTGATCCTGGGGTCCTTTTTTCCCATCGCTGGGGGCCCTTGATTATGGTCCTGCAGCAGGACCCCTTCCTGACATCTTGGGTGGGGTCGCCACCTTTTCTTCCAGCCAAACCCAAGACTTTAGCAGCGCACAGCAAATTCTTTTTTTGTAGTATACACTATACATATATTTTGTGATTAAATAATTATAATTGTATATATTTAATCAGAGGAGTCCCTCCCTCACATCATAGTCCACAGAGTTCTGCTTTACATCTGAATACGCAGCGTTTCCCTTTTACATCTGAACTTACACTGTAAGGGGGGACTGTGCAGACACTGATATAAGGGAGAACTCTGGGCCCTAAGGGGGAGCTCTGTGGATTTTTAATGCAAAGGAGAACTCTGATGTAAGGGGTGCTCTGGGAATCTTGATGTAAGGGAGTCTTTGCTCACCAAAGCCCCCACTTCCATGCTCAGAGGCTGAGGAGATAAGAGAGGAAGGGAGGGAAGCTTCACTCACCATAGATGGAGGCTTGGGCCCTGGAGTTCCGCCACTATGGTCAGCAAACACTAGCCTGTGCTATAAATACACATATGTGAAAAATAAGTGCAGCGCTCAAATAAATCTCAGAATAAACTGAAAAATAGTGTACATATACATACTAGTGCACATAAATAAGCTAAGAATAAACTCAAAAAATATATATACCAAAAATGTGTAAATAAACACTGAAATATGCGTGTACATTAAGCCTAAAATAAAATTGATATACTAAAGGTCATAACATGACAATGAAAATATATGAAAATAATGTTCAATAATACCCAAGGAAAATTTTTTTTTTACAAATAAACCTTAGACCTTAGTATTTGGACAGGTGAACCAAACAATAAATGGTGGATATCCAAAACGTGGTTCAAAAATAGCTGACACTGCAACTGGATAACGATGTGACAAAGAAAAACGCGCCCAAACTTGTTGATAGGTGATCCACCACCGGAGAGTCAAAAGGCTTACCGGAACGATTGAACCCAAATGGGTATACACCCAATGGGTCAATCAGGCTTGTAGGGCTACACGCCCAAGGGGAACTGTCACAAGGGATACGACCTCCAACCACAAGACCAACTCCAACAATGGACCTCAGTGGGATAGGTAATAGACAGAGAACCGCATGGATAGTTGCTCCAATGGGACAAATGTATGAAAAGGAAGAAGAAGTAAGCACATAGTGTAATCTCATTTAAATTGGAAGTAATTTATTTAGTAAAAAAAAAGAGGAAATACACTCACATTTTAGTAGATAAAAAAGCGCTTTGGAATAAAACAGTGACTTCAGCAGAGCATCCCAACGCGTTTCGTCTTACAAGACACCCCAGGTGATGTCTTGTACGACGAGTTTGGGATTCATTCACCATCAGTATACAGCAGCAGCCCTGAGGAAGGGCGAGTTTTTGTTCCCCCCAAAACATGTTGGCTTGATAACTTGTTGCTACTTTCAAATTTACCTTCCAAGTTGCATTTAATTGGATATTGTGCACTCCTAAAGTTGTCACCTGCTTGGCCATCTCCCCAAAATCATTTGGTGGAGGGGGGATTATGGTGTGGGGTTGTTTTTCAGGGGTTGGGTTTGGCTCCTTGGTTCCAGTGAAGGGAAGTCTTAAGGCGTCAGCATACCAAGACATTTTGGACAATTTTATGCTCCCAACTTTGTGGGAACAGTTTGGGGATGGCCCCTTGCTTGACTTGGCCTGCACAGAGTCCTGACCTCACCCCATAGAAACCCTTTAAGATGAATTAGAGTGGAGACTGCGAGCCAGGCATTTTCGTCCACATCAGTGCTTGACATCACAAATGCGCTTCTGGAAGAATAGTCAAACATTCCCATAGACACACTCCTAAACCTTGTAGACAGCCTTCTCAGAAGAGTTGAAGCTGTTATAGCTGCAAAGGGTGGACCAACTTAATATTGAACCCTACGGACTAAGACTGGGATGCCATTAAAGTTCATGTGTGTGCAAAGGCAGGTGTCCCAATACTTTTGACAATTATATATATATATATATATATACACTGGAGTCTATAAAGTGTTGTGTCCCTTTATCTTCTTGCATGTAATGTATCCTTATTTGTGATTATTTTTTTCAGTGATGGAGCTGGAAGAACGGGAACCTACATCCTCATAGACATGGTCCTCAATCGCATGGCTAAAGGTGAGAAAGAATTCATATACAAGAACATGAAAGACAGAGACATATTAAAGCGGAGCGCCACCGAAAAAATTTTTTTTTAAAGTCAGCAGCTACAAATACTGCAGCTGCTGACTTTTAAAACATGGACACTTACCTGTCCAGGGCGCCCGCGATGTCGGCACCCGAGGCCGAAGCGTCTCTCCGTCCTCGGGTGCTGCCGCCTCCATCTTCGGTAAGGGAATCAGGAAGTGAAGCCGTGCGGCTTCACTTCCCGGTTCCCTACTGCGCATGCGCGAGTCGCGCAGCGCAAATACTGATTGTCCCTGCTGCCTCTGGGACCCGTGTGTTTCCCAGCAGGCAGCGGAGAGGGAGCAGGAAGTGGCGTAAATACCCGCAGATTCTGCGGCTATCTATGCCGGAAGGGGGTACAGATACCTGTAATATACAGGTATCTGTACCCCCCTCCCCCCTGAACGGTGCCAACTGTGTCACCGGAGGGGGGGAGGAATCTGATGAGTGGAAGTTCCACTTTTGGGTGGAACTCCACTTTAAAGAGGTTATAGAGGGAAACTTTTATTACCGGTTATGAATCAATGTGTAAGCATTATTTATCAGAACTGAAAACATTTTGTGTGTATTATGCCATAATCTCATAGGTTTCTGCAGGGTGACCCTTGCAGGCCTCTCTTGGTCTTTGACTTTCTTAACCCTCTAACCCCAAAAGTAACTCTTGAAATCATTTTCATGGTCTCAGAGAATCCCTGCTAATCGGATCTCATTATGAGTCAATGGGAAAAATGTTCTTTACAGTAGACTGGTTGTTAGTGAGAATGCCCCCTCCCCCCACACCACTTACAGTGGTGGGCAGAATGCCACCCTAATAGACAGCTACAAAGATCAATGGTGTCATGCAGCTGGCATGGTTTTGGTCCCTAAACAATGCAAGCACCGACAGATAGGAGTCAAATCAGTCACAGCTCAAGAAACACCTAGCAACCTCTGGGAGAACCCTGGGCTTCCATGGAACCCTAGTTGAGAATAGCTGACATAATGTATAGGCCAAAAGTATGTGGACATCCTTCCGAGTGGTTGAACTCAGGTGTTTTTTAGTGAAGGGTAATGTTAACATTACAGAAAACAAAGACATTTTGGACAATTGTGAGCTTCCAATCTTATGGTAACAGTTTGGTGAAGACCCTTTTCTGTTCCAGCATGACTGTGCCCATATACAAAGCCAGCTCCATAAAGACATGGTGTGATGAGTTTGCTGTGGAGGAACTTGAGTGTCCTACACAGAGCCCTGACCTTAACCCTACTGAACACCTCTTGGATGAATTGGAATGCCAATGGTAAGCCAGGTCTTCTCATCCAACATCAGTACCTGACCTCACAAATGGGGACAAATTCCCACAAACACACCCCCAAAGATTTGTGGAAAGCCATCCTAGAAGGGGGGGAGGCTGTTATAGCCACAAAGGCAGGCAACTCCATATTTCGGTTGTGGTTATGGAATGGATGTCCAATAAGCTCATATAGGTGTGATGGTCAGATGTCCATAAATCAGGGGTCTCAAACTTGTGGCCCTCCAGCTGTTGCGAAACTACAAGTCCCATGAGGCATTGCAAGGCTGTCCGTTACAGGCACGACTCCCACAGGCAGAGGCATGATGGGACTTGTAGTTTTGCAACAGCTGGAGGGCCGCCAGTTTGAGACCCCTGCCCTAAATAGTCAGCCATATAGTGTATATGCAAAAGGGAAGAGGGCATTAAAGTGAACCTGTTGCTTTTCATGGACAAAGCGCAGGTTATCTTTAAAGGTGTGTGCAGTTTTTGCTTGTCACATGTCCTCTGCCCCCCCCCCCCCCCCCACTGCCATCTGATCTGATCTGATCCTGTCCGCCAAAAACAGACGGATGGTGGTCCTATTTTCCATCCCTCGGATCGGATGGAAACGGACAGGCGGTCCGCTTCCATTCAGTTGCTCTATAGAGGAGAGCTGGACTGGGTCTAAAACTGCTCTGCACAAATAGATGATTAGCAATTTGTGTTGCCAAGCAATTGAACAGGTGTGCCTAATAAAGTGGCCGGTGAGTGTATATAACGTTCTTTATGATCCTGTGTGCAGGTGTGAAGGAGATCGATATTGCGGCCTCACTGGAGCATGTCCGGGACCAGCGACTTGGGATGGTGCGGACAAAGGTACAGAGCATTCCTACTCGCTTCATATCCATAGTCTGTGAATTACGTACAATATGTCTGTCACATTCTCCCACGGTCAAGAAGCTGCTGTTGATAGTTTTATGTTACACGGTGTCTTCAACTGTTAGTCCCTCCTATATCAACCAATCAGATTGTCCCTTTCATTCCTCCAAAATGTAGTGCGTAAGTCAAAGGGAGAACTGTGGTTATAGTGAGCAGACAGGGCTACTTTTAAGCAAACCTGTGATATTTTTCATTTATAAAACCGGTCCTTATTTGGGTAGTGGACCAGCCTTCATGTCTCTCTTCCTTGCGTACTACTATCCTCTGATCCCTTTTTTTGGCCACCAAAATTGATAGCCAGCTTCAATGGCCAACAGAGACAGGAGGTGATGGTGCCAGAGGGTAGAATTCCAAGCCTGACTAGGATTTGCTTAAAGAAGAAGTACAGCCAAAGCTTGTTTGGCTGTACTCCTGTGGATCACAGGAATGCAGTTCCTTCTGCGCTCCTGTGACCCATTTTCAGCAGACAGCGGGCTGAAGCCTGCTATCAGCTGACGTCACAGAGCTGGTCAAGGCTGGGGCAAGATTGCGACAATCAAGGCGGGAGTTGCCCACAACCCTGGACTGGCACCCGGCTCAGCCTCCCAGCGAGCCTCTGAGAGCCTGAGCCAGCCGCTCCCGCCCCCTCCGCAGCCCAGCTCTCCAGTGACCTAGGAGGGGGCTAGCTCTCTGTTCACGGAGCTCTGAGAACCGAGCGATCAGCGGTCTTTGATCGCTCGGTTCTCAGTCTTAGAGCCGGCGGGGGACAGATGCAGCATATGACCAATGCTGCATCCACCTAGGTAAGTATGAAAAAAAAAAAAACTTCTCATTTAATACAGTTTTGCGATGTCTGGGGTTCCCACTGAAGAGCTGCATGTTATTCAACCTCAATTCCAAAAAAGCTGGGACTGTGTAAAATCTACGTAAAAACAGAATTTGATGATTTGCAAATCTCATAAAACCCATATATTACTCACAATAGAAAATAGAAAACGTATCAAATGTTTAAACTGCAAAAATGTACCTTTTTTTTAGAAACAAATAAGGGTATTTTGAACTTGATGGCAGCAAGACGTCTCAAAAAAGTTGGGTCAGGGTCATATTTAGGGGTGAATTAATATAGTTTTTATTGTAAAAAAAAAAGAACACAGAACATTTATGAATAAATGGAAAGCTCACATAGCCATAAGTTTCCGAACATGTGGAAGGGAGTTGAAAGGGAAGGACTACCATAACCTATTTTTTAAGGCATTGAAATCAGAGTAGAGAATCCACACCAACCACAGGGCGAAAAACTTGGGGGAGGTGTCAATATCAAACGCAAGTAATTCTTCCATTCTCATAATATCATTAACTTGAGCAACCCATTCCACCAAAAGAGGGGTAACAATGGACTTCCAATATTGGGGGATGAGTTGTCTGCCAGCCTAGAGGAAATGCAGCTCTAAAACCTGGATATATCTTTCAGCATCGATGATGCCAGATTTATAGATATGCAAGCTGCCCATTCTATACATACTAATGGACCCCCAAACCATCAGAGATGCAGGTTTAGCTGAGCACTGATGACAAACTGTAAGGTCTGTCTTTTCTTTAGTCTAGGGGAAGCGGCGCCCATGGCTGCCAAAAAGAATGTCAAATTTTGATTGTCTGACCACAAAACAGTTTTCCACTTTGCAAAGGACCATTTTAAATTAGCTTTGGTGTTTCCAGATTATGTTCGGATATGGCTTCTTCTTTGCATGATAGAGCTTTACCTTGCAATTTTGGATGGCACGGCAAACTGTGTTTACAGGCGGTGATTTTTGGAAGTATTCCTGCGCCTATGCAGTTATGTCCATCACAGAATCATGTCTGTGTTTAATGCAGTGCCGTCTAAGGGGAAGATGATCACAGCCATCCAATATTTGTGTTTCGGCAAAGAGATTTCCCCAGATTTTTTGAGTATTTTGATAATATTATGTACTGTAGATGATGATATATTTAAAGCAGAGTTCCACCCAAAAATTGAACTTCCGCTTTAAGGGAAGGTGACCCCCTGACACGCCACATTTGGCATGTCATTTATTTGGAGGGGGAGCAGAAACCCTCTTTTTAGAGGGTTTCAGCTCCCACTTCCCCCGGGGCACTGCGGCGCCGGAAGGAAGTTCACCTCTCCCCCCTCCCTCTCGGCAATCATCTGGGACACGTCACAGTTGGGCCGGGCTGCCCACAGTGACAATGCCGGCGCTGCAGAGAGGAGGGGGAGACGAGCGGGGGCTTCATTCCCCCGCATCGCTGGACCCTGGGACAGGTAAGTGTCCGATTATTAAAAGTCAGCAGCTGCAGTATTTGTAGCTGCTGACTTTTATTTATTTTTTTTAGCGGAACTCCGCTTTAAAATCTTTGCAATTTATGTTCAGGAACATTACTCTGAAATTGTATGACAATTTTTAGATGCAGCTTTTTACAGACTGGTGAACCTCTGCCCATCTTTACTTCTGAGACACTTTTTATACCCAATCATGTTACTGACCTGTTGCCAATTGACCTAATTAGTTGTAAAATGTTCTTCCAGTTCTTTCTTGTTAGTACCACTTACTTTGATAGCTTTTTGTTGCCCTGTCGCAATTTTTTTAAGACCTGTTGCTGCCATCAATTTCAAAATGACCTTATTGTTTTCTTAAAATGGTACATTTTCTCAGTTTAACCATTTCATATGTTTTCTATTGTGAATAAATTATGGGTTTCTGAGATCATTGCTTTCTGGTTTTATGTAGATTTTACACAGCGACCCAACTTTTTTGGAATTGTAGTTGTACAGTCTAATGCCCCGTACACACGGTCGGATTTTCCGATGGAAAATGTCCGATCGGAGCGTGTTGTCGGAAATTCCGACCGTGTGTGGGCTCCATCGGACATTTTCCATCGGATTTTCCGACACACAAAGTTGGAGAGCAGGAGATAAAATTTTCCGACAACAAAATCCGTTGTCGGAAATTCCGATCGTGTGTACACAAATCGGGCGGACAAAGTGCCACGCATGCTCAGAATAAATAAAGAGATGAAAGCTATTGGCCACTGCCCCGTTTATAGTCCCGACGTACGTGTTTTACGTCACCGCGTTTAGAACGATCGGATTTTCCGACAACTTTGTGCGACCGTGTGTAGACAAAACAAGTTTGAGCCAACATCCGTTGGAAAAAATCCTAGGATATTGTTGTCGGAATGTCCGAACAAAGTCCGACCGTGTGTACGCCCTATAAGGGCTTTAAAACATCACAGACATGGAATAAATTGATGTATAAGGCAGACACTGAGCCCATTGTAGAGTTTGTGAGGGGCACATAAATGGCTTCATTTACCATTTTAATGGGACAGTCTACCCAAAGCTGATATTTTGGTTATGGATAGATGTTGATGTGTTCATAAAATAACTGGCTTCTTATATCTCTTAAGACTCCAGTGGTGAGATTTTCTGTTTATATGGTAAGAATCTGACCAGAAAATCACCAGACAATCTGGAATCATCATTCTAGACATTGTTATTGGCAGTTAGGTAGACCTGGTCTTCAAACTGGTGATCCTGACATAAAAGCCATTGGAAGATGGTGCTCAAATAAATGATCACAATCTGTCCATAAAATGTTTTTTAAGGATCGTTTCTTGATCATGCAAAAGAAGAGAGCAGGCAGACACTCTCACGCCAACCATGTCAACTGTATATCCTCCCAAAGCAGTTGGCCAGTTTCTTCTGCTAACTGTAGACCCTACCCATAAACTGGCCAGATCCAGTGGCAATTGTCTTACATGTCCTGCCATTCAGCCCAGCCTCATCCCCATTGCTGAGATTTTTGGGTAGACTGAACATTTAAAATGGACTCCAGTGATGAACAATTTTGCTGGTACTGTATTTCTATGGTGACACATTTGGTTCTTTTCCATTTTTGCAGGATCAGTTTGAGTTTGCCCTGACGGCAGTGGCGGAGGAAGTAAATGCAATCTTGAAGGCTCTGCCACAGTGAGATTGACCCAGCTGCCCCACTCGGTGTTGTGACATTGCGCCTGCCTTACAAAGATGGCAGCTCCACCTCAACTATCCATTTATGTGCTCTCTACTCTTCATGCCAGAGATTTATGGCTGCCCTTCTACATCCCTAATGCCTATTTGCCTTTCCAAGCATCTACCCCTCTACTGCCTGACTTTTCTTATCCCAAAATTTGCTACCTCGTCCCCCATGCTTCACCCCTAAGCTGCTAGTACCTCATTGTCATCCAATCATGTCTATTCATCATTCTCCAATAGCAGAGAGGCTCCGAGTCTCCCAAGATCCCCAGGGTGAAATCCCAGAATAACAATTTCAGCAAACCACCTGGAACTACATCAAATACATTATATGGCACAACAGACTATATTTTTTATAAATGTAATATTTTATTGCCTCAAGCACTTAAGGTAAATTAAGCTACTCCTAAAGTAACAATGGTACCAAGATAAAGGCATCTTTAAGATGTCTGCATTTCCCCATGTAAGTGTCCAGATCAATCTATGTCCTTGTGGAGGCCTAGACTGCACACTCTTGCCCAAGTTGAGAATAAACCCTACTTCCTTCAAGCGTTGAGTCCCTTTCCTGTCATTCAACTGTCAAATGCCTCTGCTTCTTACTGAAGTTCTGGCACTTGACAGTTGAAAGGTGGGGACTTGGGCTTAGCACTGGAAAGAGGAGGGGCTTAATCTTGACCTGGACAAAAGTCAACGCTTGATGTACAGCCTAGGATCCAAGGGGGCTTTTCAGGGATCGACAGGAAGACCAATACAGATGCTTGCAGGCACCACTAAGAGTCTGCAAATCATCTCTATGTTAGGTCAGGTTTACTTAAATAGTAAATGTATATTTAAGAAAATTGCAAAATTCAGTGGGTCTTTGAGTCTGTGAAATGTATGCAGTGGACACTGTAAGAGCTGTAGAAAATGGCTACAATGACATCTTCCACTGGACTGTATGGTGGATAAAGAAGTCCCCCTAACTGCACTTTGGATGAGGCCACCCCATGTAACAAAGCTGAACACCTTTCAAAAGCTTAAAAAAAACTGTACAACAATCAAAGAGCTTTATTGTTGTTTCGGGGCCCCGGGTATTAGAATCTAAAACTTGCAAACATGCTTCAAAACTGCTAACCCTTTGATTAGTTTATGTTGTTGACCCTCTGGCCTACAAATATTCAAATAGTTTCAGATATGCCCGCCATAGATTTAGTTGTGTCCTCTCTACCACTGTGTTCTGATTTAGGCAGAAGAGAACGGTCAGTCTTTTCATATGCCTTTGAAAACAAAAATGAGGAATTCAAGGGACTGAGACTAGCTCTTGGGATCTGCTTGCTTCATAATGCGGTTCTAATGGCAGCGACAGAGAGGACAGCGCAGGACCTAAAGACTTCAAATCTTGCTGAAGTCTACAAGACATCTGTACTAATGAATCTCTAAACATTGAAGCAAATGTATGAAAATATCAGGTCTTTAGGTCGGCATATTCACTACACAGAACCCCTCTCTGACGTGCAGACCGGTCGTAGGACATCTCAGAGTTCCCAAGCCAAGGGTTGACATAGCAGAACTACCTTGCTTAGCAAGTTCAAAACATCAGAGGGCATGCCATGTAGAGTCAAGGTAATTCCAGAGCCTTTTGTAAGACGAGGAAACTGAGCTGTTATTGGATGAGGGCACTTGGCACGCACTGATGATGCCCAGCGCCCAACCTCACCGTACTCTAAGTCATTCTGTCCTGTCGTATCTTCTCCGTTTCTAAATATGCTGCATTTTCTGCTGGGGACAGATATGGGGGAAGGCATATCTGAGACGAGGTAGCCCATCCACTCCCCAGTCTTATACCTCTTTTCCTTTTCATACCGCATTGTATAGACATTCGCCACCACCAACAAGAAAATGAAAATCATTTCTAGAGAAATATAATAGACTTTAATTTTGTATCTTGATGTGAATAAAGTATTCGTGTTGGATTTGTGCAACTGCAAACAAGTTGTTGTGGTGTCATCTTTCTTTTCGATGTATTTGGCTGAACATCTCAACACAAGAGCCCTGCTTCTCACCTAAATTATTAAAGGCTGAAACATCCATTGGCATTAATGTTGCAGCCCTTACAACGATTGCCATAGAAGCCACTTTATCAGGAACGCCTGTTCATTTACACCAATAGCCGAGCATAGAAGCAGAAGAGTGATGGCAGAAAAAGACAAAGTGGTCCATCAAGCCTGTCCTTTTTTGAAGGGGGTAAACTGTACCTAAAAAAGCTTTTTTTCCCTTTTGGATAGAGCGGGGAAGGAATTTTGCAGAGTTTGGTTTGGTAAAAGGTTGTCCCAAGAACAGAAAGTGAGGAAAATGTTTCTCTAATGGAGCCCCAGGCAGCAGTAAATCCTGACAGGGATGCCATTCTTTTCCAATTCTATCCAAAAACTAAAATAAAAAGTTTTGGGTTTTCTTTATGTCCCCTGAGGATGTCCTTTGCATAGACTAAACACATAGGGAGGGGCTACTGGTCTATGACGTCATCACACCGGCTGGTGTACCGCAGCATGGTGTTTTTTTGAGCTTTTGTTCCCCTGAGATGCTCGTGAGTATATTTGCATGAAATACAGCCGTGGCCAGAAGTTTTGAGAATGACACAAATATTAACTTTCACCTTATTCCAAAAACCCGCTACAAAACAAAAGGAGAAAGAAGATTCGCAGTCCAAGGACCACGGCTATGGAACGCTCTACCTACCCACATCCGCATGGAAGAAAACCATCAGGCCTTTAGGAAGAAAGTCAAGACATACCTCTTCTAAGGAGCTGGACAACACAGGAGAGATCTAGCTCCTCGAGGCGATTCAGTTCGCATGTGCAGCGCTATACAAATCATTCATTCATTCACAAAGTCTGCTGTCTCCGTTTTTATGATGGCAATTTGCATATACTCCAGAATGTTATGAAGAGTGATCAGATGAATTGCAATTACTTGCAGAGTCCCTCTTTGCCATGAAAATGGACTTAACCCCATAAAAAAACATTTCCACTGCATTTGTGAAGAAGGCTTCAGGTTGCCCACAAAAGTCCAGCAAGCGACCAGGACCGTCTCTTACAGTTGATTTGCGGAATCGGGGCACCACCAGTGCGGAGCTTGCTCAGGAATGGCAGCAGGCAGGTATGATGGCATCTGCATGCACAGTGAGGAGAAGACTTTTGGAGGACGGCCTGGGGTCAAGAAGGACAGCAAAGAAGCCACTTCTCTCCAGGAAAAACATCAGGGACAGACTGATACCCTGCAAAAGGTACAGGGATTGGAATGCTGAGGACTTGGGGAAAGTCATTTTCTCTGATGAATCCTTTCCGATTGTTTGGGGCATCCAGGAAAAACCTTGTCCGGAGAAGAAAAGGTGAGCGCTACCATCAGTCCTGTGTCATGCCAACAGTAAACCATCCTGAGACCATTCATGTGTGGGGTTGCTTCTCAGCCAAGGGAGTGGGCTCACTCACAACTTTGAGCACAGCCATGAATAAAGAATGGTACAAAAATAGCCTTCGAGAGCAACTTCTCCCAACCATCCAAGAACAGTTTGGTGACGAACAATACCTTTTCCGGCATAACGAAGCACCTTGCCATAAGACAAAAGTGATAACTAAGTGGCTTGGGGAACAAAACATCGAAAGTTTGCGTCCATGGCCAGGAAACTCCCCAGACCTTAATCCCATTGAGAACTTGTGGTCAATCCTCAAGAGGCGGGGGGGGGGGGGGGGGAACCCCACAGATTGTGAAAAACTCCAAGCATTGATTATGCACGAATGGGCTGCCATCAGTCAGGATGTGGCCCAGAAGTTGAATGACAGCATGCCAGGGAGGATTGCAGAGGTCTTGAACAAGAAGGGTCAACACTGCAAATATTGACTCTTTGCATAAACTGCATGTCATTGTCAATAAAAGCCTTTGACACTTATAAAATGCTTGTAATTATACTTCAGTATACCATAGTAACATCTGAAAAAAAAGGTCTAAAAACACTGAAGCAGCAGACTTTGTGAAAATTAACATTTGTGTCATTCTCAAAACTTTTGGCAACGGCTGTACATTTTGTGTTTTTTGGCAATATTATGCTACGGTCCTTTGTATCTTCCTTTGAATCTTTCTGCGGTGAAATGCATTTTCCGGACAGCCAGCGGAGGACTCGGTGGGTGTGGAGGTTGTTACCATACCCTAGTCGGGATTCGTATTTGGTGTATCCTGCACTAGTGATCTCTTACAATCTGGAGATCCTGGTTATCCGGTAGTGGAATTATATCTATGTCTGAGGTGGTTTGGGACTAAAACACATGGAACTGTGGCATTTACTTTTCACACAAGATTCTACAGCGGCCCCCTAGTGGAGCCCTGAAATATTCCTTCGGGGGTGGACTTTTATTTATATTATATCATTGTGTGACTTGCACCGAAATATGATCTTATTTTTCCACTATATTGGTGGTTTATTTATTAATGTTGATATTATTTGTATCACTTTGCTGTTTGTATATTGTGATTTTTACGCTTAGAGGTTTTGCGCACTCTTTTTGTTTATTAAACTGTATCTCTATAGCTTTTTTTTTTCTTTTTTATAGAGTAGGGAGGGACTTTTGCAGAGTTTGGTCTGGTAAAAGGTCTCCAGAACAGAAAGTTTGAAGAAAAAACTCTGTAACGGAGTCCCAGGTAGCAGTAAATTCTGACAGGGGTTCCAAACTTTCCCCATTCTATCCAAAAACGAAAGTAAAAAGTTCTGGGTGTAGCTACACATGACCTTTTTTGAGTATAGACCAGGGGTCTCCAAACTTTTCAAAGGGCCAGTTTACTGTCCTTCGCATTTTAGGGTGGCCGGATTGTGGCCAGTGGGGATAGAAAATGTCCCGGGCCCGACATCAGTGAGCATAAACATGGCCTCAGGGTTGGTGATCAGTGGGAGGAGTAATACCCCATCATTGGTATCAGTGGAATAGTCCCCCATCATTGGTATCAGTTGGAGGAATAGTACCCCATCATTGGTATTAGTGGGAGGAATAGTGCCCCATTATTGGTATCAGTGGGAGGAATAGTGCCTCATCATTGGTATTGGTGGGAAGAATAGTGACCCATCATTGGTATTAATGGGAGATATAGTGTCCCATCATTGGTATCAGTGGAAGGAATAGTGCCCCATCATTGGTATTAGTGGGAGGAACAGTGCAACATTATTAATATTAGTAGGAGGAATAGTGTCCTACATTGGTATTAGTGGGAGGAATAGTGCCCCATCATTGGTATCAGTGGGAGGAATAGTACCCCATCATTGGTATTAGTGGGGGGAATAGTGCCCCATCATTTGTATCAGTGGGGGGAATAGTGTCCCATCATTGGTATTAGTGGGAGGAATAGTACCCCATCACTGGTATTAGTGGGTGGAATAGTACCCCCATCATTGGTGTTATTGGGAGGGATAGTGCCCTATCATTTGTATCAGTGGGAGAAATAGTGCCCCGTCTTTGGTATTAGTGAGAGGAATAGTGCCCTATTATAGATATCAGTGGGAGGAATAGTACCCCATCATTGGTATTAGTGGGAGGAATAGTAACCCCATCATTGGTGTTATTGGTAGGGATAGTGCCCCTTCATTTGTATCAGTGGGAGGAATAGTGCCCCATTATTGGTATCAGTGGGAGGAATATGGCCCCATCAATTGTGTCAGTGAGAGATATCGTGCCCCATCGTTGGTGTCCGTGGGATGAATATTGCCCCAAGGGCTGGATATAGGCTAGCAAACGGCGGAATCCAACCCTCGGGCCACAGTTTGGAGACCCCTGGTATTACATAGTTACATAGTTGGTGAAGTTGAAAAAGTCCATCAAGTCCAACCTGTGTGTGGTTTTATGTCAGTATTACATTTTTTATCCCTGTATTTTGTGGTTGCTCAGGTGCTAATCATTTTTTTTAATTATCTATGCTTCCTGCTTAAACCACTGCCTGTGGAAGAGAAGAGTGCGCACAGTCTGTAGCTGAGATCCTCCAGTCCCTTAATTAGCTCTGTTGCCCTTCTCTGTACTGGCTCCATTTCCAGTACATCCTTCCTGAGGACTGGTGCCCAGAACTGGACAGCATACTCCAGGTGCGGCCGGACCAGAGTCTTGTAGAGCGGGAGAATTATTGTTTTATCGCTGGCGTTAATCCCCTGTTTAATGCCAATATTCTGTTTGCTTTGTTAGCAGCAGCTTGGCATTGCATGCCATTGCTGAGCCTATCATCTACTAGGACCCCCAGGTCCTTTTCCATCCTAGATTCCCAAGAGGTTCACCCGCTAGTGAGTAAATTGCATTCATGTTTTTGCTACCCATATGCATTATTTTACATTTTTAGTTAGAATAGATTAAATAGGATTGGTCCCAGGACAGAACCCTGGGGGACCCCACTTTCCACACCAGACCATTCCGAGTACTCCCCATTTATCACCACCCTCTGAACGCGCCCCTGTAGCCAGTTTTTAATCCATGTACTCACCCTATGGTCCATGCCAATGGACCTAACTTTGTACAGTAAACGTTTATGGGGAACTGTGTCAAATGCTTTTGCAAAATCCAGATACACCACGTCTACGGGCCTTCCTTTATCTAGATGGCAACTTTGGTTAGATTGGTTTGGCAAGAACGATTCTTCATGAATCTATGCTGGCTACTGCTAATGGTACCGTTGTCATTACTAAAAACTGGTCTGTAATTCCCAGGGATGTATTTTGGGCCCTTTTTAAATATTGGTGCTACATTGGCTTTTCTCCAATCAGCTGGTAACATTCCAGTCAGTAGACTGTTCTTAAAAGTTAGGAACAATGGTCTGGCAATTACTTGACTGAGTTCCCCAAGTACCCTTGGGTGCAAGCCATCCGGTGACTTATTAAAGTTACGTTTTTTAAGTCTATTCCTAATTCTGTCCTCTGTTAGCTATGAGGGTGCTTCCTGTGATGTGTCATAAGAATAAACATTGCAGTCTTGGTTACCGAATCCCCCCCCCCGAATCCCTCGTGAAGACTGAGGAGAAGAATAAATTCAATACCTTCGCCATCTCTCCGTCTTTTGTAACCAGATCGTAAATCAAAAAACACTTTATGTGGGGTGCAGGAAGGCTAGGATCCCCAACAGGTTTTTTTTTCCTTCTTTCCCTATTACTTTCTGCTGTTGCTGGCACAGGTAATAGCCAGACTATTTTTTGAAGAAAAGAGTACATGAACCTCTGAAGGGATTTTTAAGGCGATGGAAATGTCAATTGAAATAAAATTCTGTTTTGTATCTATTAACTCAGATCGATAATTAATAAAAGTACAAAAATTGCAAAAAATTTGACTACAAAAGTCCAAGAAATAAAACAAAATCAACAAAAAATAGGAATATCGTATTACAAATGATTAAGAAAGTGCATTCGCTAATGAAAGGAGAATTTTGGAAGACAGTGATACATCACACTACACGATGCAGTCACCACAGACAGAAAACCGTGGCGTCGAGTAGTGAAATTCCAACGCGTTTCAACATGCTTAGTTCAAAGAAAGTCTTCTTCAGGGAAATGCATCACAGCCTAAGAAAAACCAAAACAGTAATGTTATAAACTATATATATATATATATATATATATATATATATATATATATATATATATATATATATATATATATATATATATATATATATATATATATATATATATATATATATATATATATATATATATATATATATATATATATATTTTTTTTTTTTTTTTTTTTTTTTTTTTTTTTTTTTCCCGCATTGAGACTGTCACATTACTTACATCCTGCTAGAGCACTTAGTGGGTTAATGTAATCTCCAATGTCAGGGTAAGGAGTCCTAGTCCTCCATGAGTTAATGATATAGGACATCATTAACTCATGGAGGACTAGGACTCCTTACCCTGACATTGGAGATTACATTAACCCACTAAGTGCTCTAGGAGGATGTAAGTAATGTGACAGTCTCAATGCGGGAAAAAAATATATATACATATATATACACAGTTTATAACATTACTGTTTTGGTTTTTCTTAGACTGTGATGCATTTCCCTGAAGAAGACTTTCTTTGAACTAAGCATGTTGAAACGCGTTGGAATTTCACTACTGGACGCCACTGTTTTCTGTCTGTGGTGACTGCATCGTGTAGTGTGATGTATCACTGTCTTCCAAAATTCTCCTTTCATTAGTGAATGCACTTTCTTAATCATTTGTAATACGATATTCCTATTTTTTGTTTAATTTGTGTTATTTCTTGGACTTTTGTAGTCTAATTTTTTGCAATTTTTGTACTTTTGTATCCATTAACTCAGATCGATAATTAATAAAAAACAGAATTTTATTTCAATTGACATTTCCATCACCTTAAAAATCCCTTCAGAGGTTCATGTACTCTTTTCTTCAAATTTACATGGGATGATGGCAATGACACATCCACACCACCAAGGTCACATATATATATAAACTTTAAATAGCCAGACTCTTAGCATTAAAACACTAACAGAGGTTCTAATTATTTCCCACTCTATCCAAAACTGAAAAAATAAGTTTCCCCTATTGCATGAAATGACATACAGGTACGTATATGTACTGCGGTCGGTCGGCAAGTGGTTAAAAAAAATAAAAAATAAAAACGAAACTGGCTCCTAACTGTTTTAGCGGGCTCCTGGATTCAAAGCAAATTTGTCAAGCACTGTTTTGTCAAGAGTGCCATGACTAAAGAGTTTGAGAACCGCTGGCCTAATACATGTATTGCAGCCACATAGAGATGTGTGGAACTAGAAGAGGAGAGGAAAGAATAAAATAAATAAATAAAGGATAGTGTGTTGACATTATGCCCACCCTGACTTTCTTTACTGCCCACATTATGCACCCCCCCCCCCCGACTTTTTCTTTACTGCCCCCCAGATCAGACAGGCTAGATCCAGCCCTGATTAGTCCCTTGTATCAAACACTTTAGACAGACATTACACACAGTGAGACCTTTATTAAAATGGTTTCTGTTTTAATGGAGTAAAGTCCTTGCATGGTACACACATATTCCTCTTTTCTGATGAGAGATTTTAATGTGATACAACAATGCTGAATTCTATCCATTGAGATCCATTGTTATCACAATCACAGTCCCTTAGCGTCATTCATCATAAAGCATTAATAAGTAGGCGATATGTTTAGAATCCACAAGCTTGTCTTTCATATAAATATGTATGACACTCTCAGCCACGCAGTCCCACATCCATATATATATATATATATATATATATATATATACACACATGTCCCTTGGGTCCAGCCCCTTTAAAATCCAACAAAGTGCTATATCCCACCCCAGAGCATCCGCAATTTAAAGTCTTATTTCCAGTGTAGTGGACAAGGGTTCCCCTGAATCTTTCAAGATGGTACAGATCACATGCCAAAACCAGCTCGCAGGGAAGGTGCATTGTGTTGGGGGAGGGGAGGAAAGCTTGCTTGTGCTCCCCCAGCACCCCCATCCCAGCCAGCGACGGTAACAGAAGTGTATGTGACTCCGATCTCAGAACACACCTAGTGAGAAAAGCAAGACATTCAGTAGGCAAAAAATTCACAGGTGTGCGTGTAAACAAACAATCAGCATACAGGTAAAGGATATGTCTGATAAAGTTGTAACCCCCTGTACAGTGCATTCACCAGTCAATGTTAAAGCTGAACTTTAGCAGACATAGGCTGATAGTAGGAGAGAGCAGAGTGACAGATGAGCTGCTTCTCCTACCACTGTCCAGCTACAGGCTAGGAATGGGCAGCTACCACCCAACTGTGCCATCACTACACAGTACCATTAAAATGTATATCAATTCAAGGTCGTGTTCTAGCTCTGCCCAGTGTGATGATGTCACTCCCCCTCTTAGGCATTGTACCGGTCACAGCTTTCTCAAAGGCCCAACTTCCACGGGTCACAAGCTTTCTCAAAAGGTGGCTTACGTGTTGCGCCTGTCACAGCTCCCCCAAAAATTTTTCCTACGCGTTGCGCCTGTCACCGCTCTCTTAAAGGCTCAACTTATGCGGTGCGCTGGTCACAGCTTTCTTAAAGGCCCACCATATGCGCTATGCCAGTCACAGCCTTCTCAAAGGGTTTCCTACGCGTTGCGCCTGTCACCACTCTCTCAAAGGTTTCCTACGTGTTGCGCCAGTCACAGCTTTCTCAAAGGCTCAACTTACGCAGTGCGCTGGTCACAGCTTTCTTAAGAGGCCCACCATACGCGCTATGCCGGTCACAGCTTTCTCAAAAGGCGCCTTATGCATTGCACCAATCACAGCTTTCTCAAAGGTGCCTTATGTGCTGCACTGATCACAGATTTCTCAAAGGCCTTTGAGAAAGCCGTGGCCGCCGCAACGCGCAAGGCAGGGAGTGATGTCATCACGCTGGGTGGAGCTAGAACGCCATGTTGGAAAGTCGGATCTTATGTCACTTCTGTACAAATTGCCCATTATAATCCTTTTACATGTGAGTGTATTTTAAAGTGTTTCTAATATACCGTAAATAAATTAGCGCTCTACACTATTGGAGTTTCTATGCTTCCTTTTGGCTGCCTCTATTCCTGGGAGATCGGGACCACAGACAGGAGAGCTTGGAGAGGAGCAGTATTGGTATAATGTATCAAACAAGTGGAGCTGACCTCTAATTTTAATAGTGGGGTCCTGGAATTGAGGTGAGAAGCTACCTATGAGGTCATTTGAAGGGCACTGAGGTGGTGTGTTTTCACATTGAAGCTATATTGGAAAAAAATGGACACTTTTTTTTTTAAGATTGCACAAAAAGATTGTATGGTGTACGAGACAGAATGATTCAAAGTGGACGCTAAAATTTAGAACTTTTTGGAGGATCACATGAAATTGATTGGGATGGACTCTTTATGAATTGTATTTATTCAATTAGTTTTTTGCACTTTAAGAACACATTAGAAGCACTTCACTAGTTAAACTGATATATATATTTGATGGTACAGTGTAGTGATTGCACAGTTAGGTGGTAGCTGCTTCTTTGAGATATATCTATCTACATATACACACACACACATATAGATATTTATCTCTCTCTCTATATATATATATATATATATATATATATATATATATATATATATATATATATATATATATATATATATATATATATATAGAGAGAGAGAGAGAGAGAGAGAGAGAGAGCTCTATCTCTCTATAAATATATATATATATATATATATATATATATATATATATATATATATATATATATATATATATATATATATATATATATATATATATATATATATATATATATATATATATATATATAATTTTTATTTTTTTTATTATGTCACATGTTAGTGCAGGGGCTTTCTCTGTTTTTCATGGCATATGGCAATCATTCAATCCAGAAGACTAAGGACATCTTGTGGTGGAAAAAAAGTACTGCGGTGCACAACTACAGATTAATGGCCTGTACACACGATCTGAAAATCGGACGAACAATACCGCTTTCGACGCAATCGTACGATAATCGGATCGTTAGTACATAGCTTTTGAGAGCCTATCACAACAATTCACCCGATATTATTATTATTAAAATTTTCCTCGTACGATACCAGATCGTACGATTTTCGTTTAGTCCGAAAATACAATACAAATACATCACAACACATGACATAACTTCTGATTTTTTTTTTCTGTCGTACGAGAATTTGAGACTTTAGTAACCTACTCAATTTCTACTTGCGACTATTAGGCAAAAAAAGTCAAACGATCTGTCGTCCGATTTTCGGATCGTGTATACGGGCCTAAAAAGTTGAGTATTGCAGAAAAGGCTGCATTTTTTTTTTTTATTTGTGTGTGAATGGGCTATTCGTTGTTTTATTTTATTGTTGACTGCAGTTCTGCTCTAATGCCGTGTACACACGGGCGGACACTTCGACCGGACTGGTCCGACGGGACGAATCCGTCGGACAATCCGATCATGTGTGGGCTTCATCGGACCTGCAGCTGGGTTTTTCGGTCGAAAATTAGGCGGTCTTTAGATTTGGAACATGTTTCAAATCTTTCCGACTGACTCGAGTCCGGACGAAAAATCCGCTCGTCTGTATGCCAATCTGACGGACGAAAACCAACACTAGGGCAGCTATTGGCTACTGGCTATGAACTTCCTTATTTTAATCCGGTCGTAGGTCATCACGTACGAATCCGTCGGACTTTGATGTGATAGTGTGTAGGCAAGTCCGTTCGTTCAAAAGTCCGTCAAAAGTCAGTCGGACCTTTGATGCCGAAAAGTCCGCCTGTGTGTACACGGCATAAGGCCCACAAAACGCTACTTCTTGAAATGTGACTGAACTCTTCGCCACCACTGATTTCCAAAAGTAGTTTCTGCACTACTTTTGGTGACTTCAGGGGCAATTTCAATAGACATCTGTGCAGGAACCCACACAGATGTCTCTTAAATGGCCCCCTGAAGTCGCATTGAAATGCGGGTTTGAAATTGTGCGAGTTCAGATGAACTTCAAACCTGCGTTCAGTGTGAACATGGGCTTAAAGCAGGGGTCTCAAACTGGCGGCCCTCCAGCGGTCCCATCATACCTCTGCCTGTGGGAGTCATGCTTGTAATGGCCAGCCTTGCAGTGCCTCATGGGCAGGGGCGGACTGATAACTCATGGGGCCCCCGGGCAATAGGAGATTATGGGGCCCCCAGGCAATCAGAGATTATGGGGCCACACAGTATACACATACATGTACACACAGTATACACAGACAGATGTAAAAAAAAAAACACAGATTTATACATACTGTCCCTGGTTTTACTGAGGCTGGCAAACCTGATGGGGCCCCCTAGTGGCCCAGGGCCCTCGGGCAGTGCCCGAGTGGCTCAATGGTCAGTCCGCCCCTGCTCATGGAACTTGTAATTTTGCAACAGCTGGAGGGATGCTAGTTTGAGACCCCCTGGCTTAAAGTAATCGCCTCAACCAAACCAGGGGATACATTTTCTGCAGAGTAACAGCCAAGATACTTATAAGGGCTCAATAATACCACCTACACCAATCAAAGGCAATCTCAATGCTGGGACACAGAAAACAACTTTTTCTACTGCAGCATGTGGTCATCTCCCCACACACAGCCTGTGATTGGACAGTGAAGGAACAGCAGCATTCTGATGAGCTCATCCCTCTGCTCTCTCCTTCTGCTAGCATGCTTCCAGACAGGACATATGCATGCAGCACAGCTGACCGACTCCTTGTTCTTCTCCCCCTCCTTTGTAATTAATACTTTGTGCTAGCGTACAAAGGATTACAGGCCACTGATAACAAGTCTAATTTAGATACATCTACAGGTAGTATCTAGATGTATCTGAATTTGGCTAAAATATTTTTAAATTACTTTTAATAAATACATAAAACTTAAAATGTATCTTTCTAGATCTGCCTAGAGTTCAGCTATAACTTGTAACATTTCCGGTTTAACAGACACCTTATTCTTCATATTCTTAATTTGTTAATCCTGAAGACAGAGAAAGGATGAATTGGATGTAAATAGTAGAACAGATGGAGGATTTTAGGCAGCTATGTGGACATCCATTTAAAAAGGCATTGTAATTCACCAGGGCTCATGTATAAAATTGATACAGTGTTAAAAATATCAGAAATGGAGGGGAATTATCCAAAATGTAAGATATATATCTTTGTGTATCTTAAACTGGAATTTTACCCATAACAGTTTGATAAAAAGTGATGCTCTTTAACAAAAGAACATGCATTGCACATTAAAAAAAATGATGCTGCCAAAATTAGCTTGTGACATAAATTTCCTCCAGCAGTGCTCCTGTATCTTCTTGCTGGAGGCCGCCATTTTGTTGAAGCCCAGAGCTGTCACTTCCTTATTGGAAATTCACACCAAACCTTGGTCTCAAAAAAGTACATTTCCAGCCTTGGTTGTATTCCTTGGCTCAGCTAGACAGGATGGCTGACAGAAGCTTTTACAGTGCTGAAGTTCACAGGCTGCCATGAGGGAGAAGGGATAGAAAATCAGGGAGAGAAGATAAGACACTATACTTATAAGTTTTTACTTTTTTGTGTCTCCCTGGCACCAGAGTTTGTCCTGTCACCTCACCTGCTTTTCACACAGTCTGTGTCATTCCTGTTGCTTTCTTCCTGCTTCAGCAACAGTAAAATCTTAAAGCGTTACTCAACCAAGGAGCCTGCATTCACTATATCTGGTCTCCCACAGAACATGGAAATGCAATTGCTTTTGTAAATATAAACAGCTAAATACCTTTTCGCCTCAGCAGTATACAACAGTCTTGTGACTTCTATCAGTGTCTGGTTAAAGCTTGTAGGAGGAGTTTTCATTCTCTGACTGTCCTATGAGGCTGCAGGACCTCTGAACCTCTGTCTGGACAGTGCCGATTGGCCCTGTAATAGCAAACAAAGGAAATGAAAAGTGCTCTCTGAATGTGTGTGGATGACATGGAATCCTCCGAATGAATAGCACCAAGCTGATGATAAATTGATTTATTGCCCAAAATGAGTAAGTTCACATAAAAGCATTTCAAATCAAAATTAATACTATACCAAGCCGGTATGTCAAGTGTAGATGACTTGACAACCACTGGGTCCGGTGATCATAAGGATGGGAAGGATCCGCCGTGATGTGCAACATCGCTAAGCAAACCCACAATCACTCATGAGCCGAGCCGGAGGCCACCAGCACTCGCCAGGAGGCAAGGAGATGGGAGGAACCTGCTACAGTGTGCACAGATGCCCTCGAGTTGAGCCGTATCCGGTTGTCGATCAAACCAGGCTAGAATGCAGAGGGAGCAGTTGCCGTAACAACGCGTTTCGCACGCATGCACCTTTGTCAAGTCACGGTTACATCACACGTGAGCACTGGCTGACTCTGGGGACGCACAACATGGCAATCAGGGATGAGGAGTGTCACTGACACAGCCCATCTCCGATCAGGGTAAACAACCAATGAAAATTGCTCTTTAACATGTGACCGGCATGTCCAATCACAGCCCGTCACATGCACTGTGTGTGCACACCGTTCTTGCGCACCCGCAGGGGCGCACAGCGTGGCGATCAGGGATGAGGCGTGTCACTCTGACACAGTCCATCCTCGACCAGGGTAAAGAGCCAATGAAATTGGCTCTTTACTACTTGACCGGCTGTGTCCAATCACAGCCGATCACAACTGTCAACAAACGGCGGTAACTAGCAGTTACCAGGTTCTCCTCCTCACACATACCGATCCAGTGAAAATAATAATTTCTTCATTTTCCCAAGAATTGTGGGAAAAAATTATTTTGGGGGTGTTTTTCCTTTCTGACTTGTTAGGGTCTCAAAAAAATGAGATAGGCCCGTCAGTACATCAGGTGTGATAATTTTTTTAATGACTGGTAACATAGCTTGTAGACTAACTTTCACACAGTCTAAATAATAAACCCTTATTTGGGTTATTTTTACCAAAAGATATGTAGCAGTATACATTTTGGCCCAAATTTATGAACAAAAATTATTTTTTTTGCAAAATTTTATAATAGAAACGAAAAGAAAAAACTTTTTTTTCAAAATTTTTCGATATTTTTTTCACTTATATCGCAGAAAATAAAATACCCAGTGCTGATTAAATGCCACCAAAAGAAAGCTCTGGAAAAAAAGAAAAAAAAACTATAAAAATTTTGTTTGGGTACAGTGTTGTATGACCGTGCAATTGTC
The DNA here is from genome assembly GCA_037952835.1 of Lithobates septentrionalis. Lineage (NCBI taxonomy): Eukaryota > Metazoa > Chordata > Amphibia > Anura > Ranidae > Lithobates > Lithobates septentrionalis. Next base: position 60,271 of record JBBDGP010004863.1, on the reverse strand, counting down.
ATTCAAAGTGTGAGAGCGCTGAAAGCTGAAAATTGGTCTGGGCAGGAAGGGGGGGGGGGGGGGGTGTGGGGGTGAAAGTGCCCGGTATTGAAGTGGTTAGAGAGTATCACCACTCCAGGTGGGTCAGATCAAGGTAAAAGGCATCTCCTTCAGTCTAGAAGTCCAGGTGCTGCTGGCAATGCTCTGGCAGTTAGACATCAAAGAAATTATGGACAGCCGCACTCCAAAGATATTTCCCTTTATTCAATAAGGTGTCATCCAAAATACAGGTCACAGCAAAGTGGAACAAACTTACGCGTTTCGCACTACAAGGAGTGCTTAGTCATAGCTATGGACTAAGCACTCCTTGTAGTGCGAAACGAGTAAGTAATGTATTTTGGATGACATATTATTGAAGTGGTTAAACAGACCCTAATAGAAGTCACAAGACTGCCATATACTGCTGATGAGAAAAGGTATTTAGCTGTTTATATTTACTAAAATAATTGCGTTTCCATGTTCTGTGGGAGACCAGATATAGTGAATGCAGGCTCCTGGGTTTGGGTAACACTTTAAGCGCTTCTTAAGTTTCTGATTAAATTTATACATGAGCCCCCAAAAAAATTAAAGGAAAGAACTTGAGTAAATAAGGACTTTTTGGCACAAAACAACAAGGCCGCTAGGATGTCACAAAACGACATCGCAAATGGTTCCAGCATCCCGGGAAATTATATTTTCAAGGCATGTAAGTGTTTATAATAAAAAGTCCAAGTGGCTTGGCGGTTTAGCAGGAAATCTGTCCCTGATGAACAGAGGAAAAGGAGGACAGAGCCCAGCAAAGAAGGAAGACAGACCACTACATGCAGACCACTGGAGAGAGGCTTCCAGTGGGTTAGTCCAATCAGTGTTCAGCAGAGATCCGGATGGAAGAGGCTGTGTTAAGCCACTAACCAGAGCAGCCAAAAGGTCAGACACAAAGCTTGTCTCTTAAGTGGCTTTAGAAAATGCCAGCTCATCAGTTTCATAGGTCAGCGCTGGGCTGCTTTAAACCATTTAGTTGCTGTAGGAGCAGGAGGTGCAGTGATGCACAGCGAGGGACGCCAACATACACCGGGGCACTGGATGCCAACAGATCTCTGAGACCTCTTCAGCAAAAACAATCCTTTTTTTTTTTTTGCCAACACAAAATTGTTATTAAGGTGATGAGTAAAAATCTTGGCTGCTGCTAACAGATGTAACATCTTTTTTTTCTCTTTTTCTGGTCTCTCTTTGAGCTGATCAGCTCCTCACTAACTTTGCCTTCTTGAAGATCTTGATTCGGCCTCGGCTGCTGCTTTACTGCATCGCTGTTTGGGCTCTGAAAATCCTTCATCTGCTGTGACTGATGATTCCGCTGCTCTGCCATCACCTGCTGGTTCCTTAGCTGATTTGCAATAACCTGATTATGCCTTAGTCGGTCTGATGCCTCCAGCTGATCTATGGTCACCTGATGATGTCTCAGTTGGTCTGCTGCCCCCAGCTGATGCCTTAGCTGATCTATGGCCACCTGATGATGTCTAAGTTGGTCTGCAGTCACCTGATGAGGTCTCACTTGGTCTGCAGTCACCTGATGAGGTCTCACTTGGTCTGCAGTCACCTGATGAGGTCTCACTTGGTCTGCAGTCACCTGATGAGGTCTCACTTGGTCTGCAGTCCCCTGATGAGGTCTCACTTGGTCTGCAGCCCCCTGCTGCTGCCTTAGCTGACCTACAGTCACCTGATGGAGCCTTAGTTGGTTTGCTGCCGCTTGCTGCTGCCTTAGCTGCTCTGCAGTCAACGGATGGCGTCTCAGCAGATGTGCTGCCTGGCCCTGCGCCCTCAGCTGCCTCAATACCTCCTGCACCTGCCCTTTCCCCGCTCTCTGTTTAATTCTCACACCTGCTCGGTGCTGCCCGGCAGCCTCCATCTCGGAGAGGCTGTAGGCCATGGCCAGTTGCAGATCCTCATCTTCGTCATCGCTGTCCAGTACCATATAAGCAGGGGCGGCACTCTGAGATCGCTGGAGGTTGTTTGGTGACCCCCTGACACGGCTGGTGGGGGTTTGCACATTTGTCTGGTGATCTCGTTTGCTCATCTCTAAGGCCAAGGCAAGTTCGTCTTCTACCCCTGCAAAAAAAACAAACAGTGGCATCAGGATTCATTGCAAATTAATTGATTCAAACTTTTACAAGCCAAGACTACCAACCAACAGTTGTTCGATGTTCATTGTCCAATCTGTGACAACAATCAAAAAATGCAAGTAAATGTCAATTAACACAATAGGCAGACTCTGAACCGCCAGTCTGGGGTTCGATCTGAATGCACGCTTTCAGGCAACTACCATTGTCCCGAGGTTAGGGAGGTGCCACAGGTGTCTGCCAGGACATATACCTCCAGGATTGCTCTAAATGGCTTAAGCATTCTGTTATTCTTAAGATGAAGTTTCAATCAAAACTTTATTTTTATGTGAGAGAGAGTGAAAAGGGATCAGAACCCATTTTTTGGTCCTATTGAATAGATTGCCTCTCACTTCCTGTCTCCATGACCACAGTAGAAGCAACAGAAATCTTCTCATTATGGACTAGAGATCTGCATGATGGAAAAATTTGTTTCAGTTCATTTCGGATTCGTTTGTCAAGTTATTAATTTTGTTTTGTCACAATCATTATGTTAGAATGATTCATTTTCAGAACTTATTTTGTATATTCGTTATTTTCTATTCAAATTTAAAAATGAATTTGAAATGGAAACATATTGCAATAAATACAGTAAGTCAAAAAAGTGAAATAAGATTATGATTCCTACTTAGGCTGCTTTATAGACTAGAATAAAAACTGAATGAAATAGAATATAAAGGAATAGAATAGAACAGAACAGGACAGAATAAAAAAACGGAATAGAATAGAATTGAATAAAACAGAATAGGATAGAATAGCATATAATAGAATAAAATAGAAAATAAAGGAATAGAATGAAAAATATTCTATTCCATTCTACTTTATTCTTTTATTTTATATTCTATTTTTTTCCAACTCTATTCTTTTATTTTCTGCTGCATTCCATTCAACTCTTTTCTATTCTATTCTTAGCCTAAGTAGAAATCATTTTATTTCACTTTTATACCTTGTGTTTATTTCAATATTTTTCCATTTCAAATTCATTTTCAAATATGAATTCGGAAAATTGTTTCATTATAATTTATTTCTTATTCATTGAAATTTGTTACTATTGTAATATGGAAATCCGGATACAACCAAATCTCTGAACGAAAATTTTGATTCATAACGAAACAAATCGCACATGTCTATTATGGTACGATATGGTATGAGTATTCCATTCGTGGTCACCAGGATAGGAAACGAGACATATCTTCCCAATGGAGAGATCATGAGCAATTAACCCCACACACACACACACACACACACACACACACACCAAAAAACTTTAAAGTTTTACTTAGAGTTCCATTTTAGGTAAAGAACATCGCTACACGAGGGTGGAATCACACCCAATTTTTTTGAGTTACACTCTCAACTCTTCCCTCTGAAAGAAAGAAGCCGCTCAAGTTTGGGAATTCCACCCAAAAATGTTTAATTATTAAAATATAGGGAAGGTTTGATTGCCCAGAAGGTTTTCATTACAACCAGTAACCCCAATCATGACAAACCTCTCTCACTGCCTGCGATCTAAAATTCTTGGTTTCCCTTATTTGATCTTTTTTCCCCCAGGCATGGATTGTAGAATGCCTTGAGAATGCTGGACTCTGCCGAAATAACGTTAGACAAAAAGGAGACGTCCATGCTTAGTAGCAAACTGCCATTCAGCTTAAATTGCTCATCAAGATTCCCCAGGTCTCCTCATAGCTCCTCTGGGCTTTTACGAGTTTATTGGAAGAAGAATGTGCCAGCTGTTTTGTCTAGCATCTTTGTTACAAAGAAAAGCCATAGAAGTAAAGTGGCACAACTATGGGTTAGTATTAATATTCATGTCTTGGAAGTCTTGGTCATTTTATCTTGTGCCATAACAACTAACCAGGGTTCCTCCAGGAGGTTGCCAAGAGTTCCTTGAGCAATAATTGATTGATTTCTGCCTCTCAGATGCGTAACCACTGGCACCAATGATCTTTTTAGATATCTTCCCAATGACTACAAAAGGTAAGGTTAATTTTCCCACTGACCATCACACTAAGGTACTGTGAGCTGTAAATATAACAATTATTAGCAGGGGTTCCCTAAAGCCAAAAAAAATATTTCAAGGGTTTCTCCATGTTAAAAAGGTTGAGAAAGGCTAAAATAAACTATAATATTGCATGCATGGGTGTAGCATAAGGAGTTGCAGGGGTCACAATCGCAACCCCACCCCTAGCTCCAGGGGGCCCCTGCAGCCTTCCTGTCATATTATCATATCCTCCACAAAATCCAGCTCCCATCTGCCCTAGGGCCCCACAGCCATGTTCCAGCACTGGGCCTCTACTTTGCCTTCCATAGTCCACACCCCTCTGTTCACATTGGCTGGGGAGAAGCTGTGAGACATTTTCTGAATGGAGAGGGGCATGAGGTGAGAACAGCCCAGGATGGGGAAGTGTCTGTGCTGTGTGCTGGCAACATGGAATGGTAAGCGAGCTCAGCGAGGCAAGAGGAGGAGAGTGCCATCCTGTAGCCACGATAGAACTGATGTCACTGGTGAGGTATGACACTGCTCAGTGTCTTCTAGTCACCAGCTGGGATTCTCTGTACCCACCCGGGGATGTCTACTTACCCCACTTCCCTGACAACTGGGGAAAAGTCACACACCTCCGGGAGGTGACCTTCCCCCAGCACCTGCTAACACTGATAGAGAAACCTTCAGAAATTGCTAAAATAAATCCTTCAACACCTCCTCGGGGGGCCCCTGAAGGGCTGGTGGCTCTAGATTTTGTGTCACATGGCTTTGCTCTCCTAGATCCAAGTTGCCCCCCCCCAAAGCCAACCCCCTCCACCCTGCATGCTATGCCCGGCTGCTGAGCTCCTTTCCCATTACAGAACTCTATACTGCTCCTCCTCCGCAGGGCTGAAATTACATTCCTTTACAACACAGCCAGTTAGCCATGATCTGCACAGGGTGTATCTGCCTACTGCAACTACGTTGCGGTTCCGACCAGAGAATTTTACAGGTCAGAAAGACAGATACACCCTGTGAAGACTGACAGACTGTGTGTAAAGGAATGTGATTTCAGCCCTGTGTAGTGGGGGGGGGGGGGGGGCTGTATAGTGCTGGGATGGGAAAGGAGCTCTGCCAAGTGACCTGCCAGGGGTCCCTGTCCTCACATTCTCCAGCGGTAATGCCCGTCCTCACATTCTCCAGCGGTAATGCCCGTCCTCACATTCTCCAGCGGTAATGCCCGTCCTCACATTCTCCAGCGGTAATGCCCGTCCTCACATTCTCCAGCGGTAATGCCCGTCCTCACATTCTCCAGCGGTAATGCCCGTCCTCACATTCTCCAGCGGTAATGCCCGTCCTCACATTCTCCAGCGGTAATGCCCGTCCTCACATTCTCCAGCGGTAATGCCCGTCCTCTGATGTAAAGAGGAACTCTGGGAACTCAAAACTCTTAAGCCACTTTGAGTATCTTGGCGTGCGGTGGATGTATCTGCAGCTACGTTGGAAGTAGTGGGGGGGCCAGGTCAGCATGTACATCGGGCCCACAAGCTTCAAGCTACGCCTCTGATTGTATGCCTTTTGGAGCTTTCGCAAACAAGAGTTCAAATATGTCAAAGGGAAAAATAACAGCACTGTTCTTTTTTTCTGTGCCCTAAAATTTGGATGCAATTTATTAACCACCAAAAGCTGGTCAAGAGGTAACCTCTTTGGAAGCTCCTGAGCTTTTTAGCAAGGCCAGGTGCACTTTGAACAACTCCTGTAGACCTGGTTGGTTCAGTTGGTCTCCTGACACACTGCCCAGATGGTCAATCTCCATCTAGCTCCCACACAGTTGATTGAACTAGATGTATCTTTTCTGAATCTGACTATGTACCTATGAAAAAAGGTGGAACTGTTAAATGTAAGGTGTAGAATGTCCCTCAAGCTATATAAACACCTTCTCAAAATTGTTTTTTTTATTCCATTTGGAATATTCCTCAATGCTAGTGAGACAGAGGTTCATTGTCCAACTGTAGAATTCTTCAAACAAAAACAGTCCAAAAGTCTGCTTAGCTTAACAATACTTTGGCGTATGAGGTGACTGAGTGAATACAAAGCCAAGTTCCAATCCCTCTCACTCACTTCTCAGTCTTCTTTTGTGTCTCACCTACAATTTGTGTTTCTTTCATGATATGCATTCTACCATCTACCAGTTCCTCTTGTTTCTATGACAGCCTCATTTTGATCAGCAGTGATGAATGTTCTACAGCTAAAACGTTTCAAACTTTTTGTGACAATTTACATAGGGCTTCTAGATTCCATTATTCTGTACATAAAAGCAAGAGGAGCCTCATGTCTCTGGATATGGAGACCACTAACTACATTAATATTTCTCCCAACCTCATCCTTATTATACTCACCTTTCCAAGATCCAGCAAAATATTGTAAACCAGGCCACAGAAAAGTTGTTTACATTTTCTAAACCAGGTTAGCACAAATGCTCCCATTCATTCCTGGAGCAGTAATCTCTAAACTGCAGCCCAGGGGCAAGGTGCCACGCTTTGTGTGTTTTTATCTGGCCCTTGGGGCAATATTTCATCCACTAATACCAACAATGGGGCATAATTGCCCCCACCGACACTATTGAAGGGGCTCAATTCCTCCCAATGACACCAACAATGGGCCTCAAGGACATCAATGAAGCAGCACAATTCCTCCCAATGACACCAACGATGGGGCAATATTCCCCCCACCGATACCAAAGATGGGGTTCTATTCTTTCCCTTAATAACAATGATTGGGCACTAATCCTCCCACTAACACCAAAGATGGGGCATTGTTTTTTCACACTGACGTCGGGACCCTTTCTTCTCCAATTGGCCACAGTCCACCCTCCTAAAGTCTGAAGGACAGTAAACTGGCCCTTTGTTTAGAAAGTTTGGAGACCCCTGCTCTAGAGCAACAAGCTTGTACTAGGGACTTACTCTCCAAAGGAATGAAAGGGAATGCAGAAGCATTCGTGGGCCCTAATAGAAGGATTTTGACAAGCGGCTCTGCAGAAAAACATGGAGTAGTGGCAGAGGGGGCTGGGGGAACACCAAAGGTGTAGTTATACTTCAATGAGTGCATAGTCCAGAGAAAGAGTACATTTTTCAGTGGTAGTCTACTTGGCACATGCCACATATGGTTCTGTGTCCCATAATGGGCCCATAAAGAGAAATTTTTCTGCTCACATTCTAAATGCTGAATATCCAGTTTTCTGCTCTGCTGTTGCCTACACCTGGTGTATGGTAATAAATCGCAATCTGCAGCGTATGGTATTATTCAACATTGCCATTGAAAACATCTTAACGCCTAAGTGAAAATGTGATTTTAACCCACTTTAGTTTCATCAGTTTAAAAGCAGGAAATGTCCCTTCTGCTACCTTGGGCTAAATTTCAAACGGAACTCAGTTTCAAAAATAAATAAGCAGCCATGTTACAAAATAAAAATAAACTGTTCTTTATGCAATATTGACCTTGTCCCCAAAACTGTCCCTCGCCCCCCCCCCCCACCCAGGTGGTGTAAAAACCACGGCACACCAAAGGAAGAACAAACAACCAAAGATTTCATGTGACCTTTAAAGAATAACTCCAGCAATGGCTATACTATACATTGGCACCCACCAAATTCTCGATCAAATAAGCATTCATTGAATCACTTTCAAACAATGGCTGAATACCTTTGTCCGATTAACCCTCTCTCTCAGCCTTCAAGTAGATCCCCACATTCATCCGATCCCAAAAATGAATGCTTGCTGCAAACATACGTCTAACCCGTTCCAAGGACTACCCAACTCAAGACCAGACCAAAAAATGGGCCCCACCTGCTCCAAAATCCAACAGAGAGTCTCTCTCTCTCTCTCTCTCTCGTTTTTCTGTATTCCCAAATTTCTGTATCATGCTATACTTGCTTGTCACTTTAGCCTTCAATAAAGTTTTCAAGAAAAAAAAAAAAAAAAAATTTCTATGCATTGGGGTTGATTTACTAAAACTTGAGAGCGAAAAACCGGTGCAGCTGTGCATAGAAACTAATCAGCTTCCAGTTTTTTTCAGAACACAGCCTGAATAGTCAAATAAATGAGTTAAATATGAGAATGCACTACATTTAACCAGGTATATGCAACAGGTAGGAGTAACAATGCGAGAGACCACACACACCAATTTGTAGATGTAAAGCCATGCAACTATGTTTTAAGTGGGACTATAAATTGTACCAGGCAGCAAGCTTCCCGGTGACCAGTGGACCCAGAGTGGGAATTAGGTAACTGAGTTAATGTATAACAGGATAATCAGTCGGATATCCAGAAAAAGAATGCACCCAGAACTGGGCCCAGAATAGGGGAAGGGTAGGGATCACAGGGGAAAAGGGAAAGGAAGGCGTTAGGCGTTAACGGAGGAAAGGAGAAAGGAAATGGAGTATCTCAGGTGCGAGAGAAAGGGAACTCCAGTGGAGAGAGGGGGAGAGGGGGGGGCCTTGCCCAGGGAACGTGGCCGACCCCAGGGGTTTAGCCCGAAAGCGGGGGCCCCTTGAAGGTAGATATCAGTGGAAATAAAGTGTTGCCACGGTCTCCAAGTGTTTTAGAAGGTGTCTTCTTGGTTATGCAAGGTAGCAGTGAGATTCTCCATGTCCCCGAGTTCATTAACCTTGGAAAACCACAAGGATTTTGAGGGCGGCTTTCGGATCTCCAACATAAGGGGATGCATGCTTTAGCCGCATTCAGTAACTGGATCGTAAGAGAAGCCTTATACTTCTTAGATGGTTTGAGAGATGCAGCAGACAAGCAGGGGGGCTCCCCTCTAGGTCTACATTAGTCAATTGCTAGATGATGATACCGATCATCTCTTGCCAAAAGGGTCTAAGTTTGGCGCAATCCTAAAAGATGGAGCATCGTTCCATCTGCATTACCACACCGCCAGCATGTACTGGGGACTGGAGGATAAAAACTGTGTAGAGCAGCAGGGACCCTGTACCAGAGAGTCAAAATCTTGTATCCAGTCCCTTTGATTTTAGTGGCTATGGAAGACTTCTGCGCAAAGTGAAGAATCTTCTCCCTCTGTGTCAGTGAATTTGGTGTCAAGGTCCGATCTTAAAAGAAACCCAGGCTCATATCCTGTCGCTGGTCAGATCAACGAAAGGCAGTGCCAGATTGGTTCCTTCCTGTGGCAAATACGTTCCGCAAGCTGTCAAGATAAACCCGGGGAGAGCGAGCATCGGAGAAAGTTATGCATATGTATACCACACCAGAAGTCAAGAGGGGGGGTCTGTGGCTGTCTCGCATGCATGAGGGGGAGAGCTGTCCATCAGGCCCTAGAAAGTCACAGAGATGAAGCCGCCCACTGACAGCCAAATGCTGAAAGTGAGGGTTCTGGAGGCCAGATGTGAATTCTGGATTACCCAATACAGGCACCAAGGGGGAGGGAGTAGGTGACAATGAGGAGCGTCTAAAAGCATCCCCGGCCACCAACAATGTGCTGCCGAGGGTAGGGTTGTCGCTGAGAGCCTTTGGTAGGGAGGAGGTGATCCACGGCCAGCTCTTTGTCATGGCATTGGAGTCCTCAAGTTCTATGGCAACCCACTGTTTCTCGGCCCCATGGCGGTGCCAGCCCACTGCCCTGGTAAGGTGTACTGCTCTGTAATAGACCCGTACGTCTGGGAATCCCACTCCACCCTGAGACTTTGTAAGATGAAGCAGTTGAAGCTTGAGTCGTGGCCTCCGATGGGACCAAATAAATTCTCTAAATATAGATCTCACATGTTTAAAAAATTGCAAGGGGAGGCGATTGGCAGTGTCTGCATCTAATATAGCACCTTGGGTAGCATGGTCATCTTGAGTGCCAGTGGAGTAACTCAGCCTTCAAACGAAGAAACAATGGGGAGAGTTGGCTGAATAAAGAGCAGAGAGGTCCGAAGTAATGTCAACCCCCAAATAGTGGATCAAGTCACTTGCCCAACGGAGAGGGAAAGAAGATTGCAGAGATAGGGCCGTGGTTCTGTCAACTGTGATGTTCAGAACTGAGGACTTGGAAAGGTTCATTTGGAAATAGGAGAGGGAACCATACTCCTGCAGAGACTGAAGCAGTTTTTGGAGCGAAACGTTAGAAAAAAAAAAAAAAAGGATTAGGTCATCCGCAAATGTGGCCACTTTTTTTTTGCAGCCCGGACGCCTTTCGATAACCTACTACACCCGGGTCCGCCCGAATTGTGCATAGAAAGGGTGCTAGGGAAAGAATGAAAATCAAGGGAGAAAGGGGACAGTCCTGCCGCTTACCATTATGGATGTTAAAAAAGGGAGATCTTGTCTCGTTGACCTTGGCTGTGGCAGAAGGATTGGAGTAAAGTGACAGAATCCAGCTCCTCATAGATGACCTAAGACTGATGTGTTCTAGGATGGCCCGCATGAAGGCCCAGTTCACCCGGTCAAAAGCCTTCTCTGCGTCCGTGGACAGCAGGAGAAGGGGCGGGTTTGACAACCGGGCTGCATGGATGAGATTCAGCATTTGAATTTTATTGTCCCGAGGTTCACAAAGGGGGTACAATCCCTGTCTAGGCTCTATGAATGAGACTGGGAATATGGGGGAGCAGCCTATTTACCAAAATCTTGGCAAACAATTTCAAGTCTGTATTCAGTAGCGCAATTGGGCGGTAATTCCCACCCAATCTCACAGGGTCCTTCCCCTCTTTTGGAATAAATGATATATGCTCTAAAGGGGTCTATGGGAAAGGGCTTCCCTTCCGGCCTGGAGCCTTCTTCGGTTTAGATGGGCTCCTCCAGCGCTTTCTGGATCGCATGGGGAAGGGAAGGCATGCCGGGAGCGGCCAGATAGGACTGTACTCGCATCCGAGGTGGAATCCGTGGTAGAGGGGTGATCCAGATTGTAGAGACCCTCATAAAAGGCTTTAAACTCTGCTGCTATTTCAGTGGACGTAATCAAATTCTGTCCAAAAGAGCCAATGATATGGGGAATGTAGGTCTTAGTGCGTGGACACCTCAGGGCCCTTGCCAGCAGCGTACCCTGTTTGTTCGAGAACTCGCACATGGTACGATGTGCCAAAGCCAGTTTTTGCTTCGTTTTGTGGTAAAGGAGGGAGCGGAGTTCCTCGCAAACCCTAAGGAGCCCCAAATACCTGGATCGTGCAAGGGTGATCTTATTGGAACATTCTAAACTACTTAGCTATCTCAAAAGTTTGTGCGGCGCAACCTCTCCCTTTTGAGGCGAGCCCCAATTTGGATCAATGTACCCCGTATAACCGGCTTATGAGCCTCCCAAACCATCAGAGGGTTATCTGTCGAGGCTCCGTTGAGTGCAAAGTATTCCCACAGGGCAGCCAGTAGCTCAACGCGAATCTCCTCTGACTGACGCAAGGCCTCATTTAACCTCCACGAAGGAGGGACCAGAGTCACCGGGCCCAGCTGAAGAGTTAAATGAACTGGCGCATGATCCGAAAAAGGAAATTACATCAATGCCGGCAAACACCACCCTGGGTAGATCCTTATACGCAATCAGGGGGTAATCGAGGCGAGAGTAGGTATGGTGAACCTGTGAGAAGAGTAGTCACATTCTTGGGGATGCAGGAACAGCCAAGGATCAACTAAAACGAAAGAGGTGGAGATCTGTCTTCAAACGCTTAAGGCAGGAATAGGGGAGATGGGATGTGCCGCGTGATGCATCCAGTAGAGGATCCATGGCAAAGGTAAGGTCCCCTCCAAAGACAAGTAGTCCCTCCGGGAACTCCATAAGGACTGAAAGAAGCACCCTAGGAAACTGCAGGTGGTCTACATTCGGAGAGTAAACATTGGCAAAGGTGACCTGCGTATCACCTACCTTCCCCTTCAGAAGGAGAAAACGACCCTGGATGTCTGTCTGCATCGCCCCAAAGGTCCAAGGGACCGTTTTGGCAATCAGGATGCTTACCCCCTTAGACTTGGCGATCGGTGAGGGACAGTGATAGACTGTCAAAAAGGCCCCATTAGTCAGTTTAGGGATCTAAAGGGTAGCCCCTGAAGTGTGTTTCCTGCAGGAAAGTGACTTAGGTTTTACTTTTCTGCAAGTTAACCAGAAGTTGAAAGTGCTTCTCAGGGGCACTGAGACCTCATGTTAAGGGAGGTAAACTTGAGGACACCCATGATAGCCTCTTGGCCTAATCTTGATCCAGAGAGGTCGTGACATATATTCACTACTAGTGTTCCCTGGGTGAGGGGGAGGAGAGAGTGAAAGGGGAAGGGCGATAAAGAACGGAGAGGACAGGAGGAGCAAAGAGGGGAAGAAGGGGAGAAAAAAAAAAAAAAAAGGGAGGGGTGAGGGGGTAGGGTGGTCAAACTACAATATTAATTAAGTAAGGACCTTGACGGGGCACAAAGAGAGCCCACGCAAGAGTCCGTCCTATCTGGGGGTGGATGAGGTGCTGTGTGCGACCTGAAACAGGTAGTGGGGTTTATAAAACACAACACATTTGGAGATGCCCGGACTCGTAGCAGCGAGAAACAGGTATTCACCAAAATCAAAATCACCAGATTTAGAAAAAAGGCACGTCACAAACAGAATTGCCGATGGGGTACCGGGGGGGCGTCTGCACAGAAATGGCCCTGGAGCGGCTGGCTAAAGAAGGGAGGTAAACTTGGCACAGCCCCTGTATCAAACCCCAGAACACCATGGCAGTAGAACATAATACACACCTGGGATTTACACAGGTAGGAAGGCACAATCGTTTTTACAGCAAGACAATCCCAGAATATATACAATCCCAGCAGTAAATGGGTCTGGCAGACAGGCTCCATAGCCCCATAGTCGAAAGATTTAGTGATACTACAAACAGAGGGAGAAGGACCACAGTGATGCGATACACTCAAGTAACGGGATACTATTATTGGTATACCACAATGGAGCTAGACAACTGAAATCTAAATTGGTCAAGTGATTTCTGAGTAGGGGGGCATGGGGCCTATCCACAGACCATTAGTAACTAAACATAAGTTCCCTCCATGTGCCCCCAGAAAGGGTTAGCAAACAGGAGGAACAGCATAGTTAACAAAAACACCCAGTTCAGTGTAGCACATATTGGGTTCAGGCAACCACGAACCATGGAAACCCGGGGACCAGTCTCTGAAGTCAGTTGGCCCTCGGATAAGGGTATACAAAGGGAGATGTAAGGCCCCTCAAGTAGTTGTGGTCTGGTATGTAGCCCCATTGATGCCCAAAAGATTAGCTTTTACCGGAACCAAAGCAAACCAAGTCAGGGGGAGAGGCTACGTACTAGAGAACCTGGTAACAACGGAAGCTCAGGGTCCCTCGGGAAAGTTCCATCATGGCAACTTCCAGGAAGACTAGCCCCTGGATGCATCATAGGCTTGGGCCTCAAATGCTAGCGAACTAACACCCCAACAAAGCACAGCAAAGCAAGTGGAGATCACTGGAATAGTGTGGTCTTCAGGAATTTCCAGCTTTTGGAGGGATCGGCCAGGTATTGCCCATACACAGTTACATTGGTCCCAGATGGATCATTGTAACCATGTATAATATAGCCATGTCTTGAATTAGTCGTTAAGGTACATATAAAAGGGAATTTCTTTAAAAAATTGTGTGAAGAGAAGAGTATTTTTAAACCGAAAAGCACTGACTACACTACAAAGCAAACAGTGAGGACAAACAATTTTTATTGGGGACTTATGACCGAACGTTCTGTTGTAGCGGTTAGATCTTCTTTTCTAATCAGTACAGGATTCAAGGGCGCACTTCCGTAACCTTACCATTGACCCGGATGGACCTCAGCTGGCCATCCTCTTCCACCTCCACTCGTTCCACTCCATTTTCTACTATCCTGTAAAGGGAAAAGGACACAGAGTTAGTAGAACAATGACTTGGACCATCAAGAGAGATACACGTTACCCAAACAAAGTGAAGACAACTATTTTATTAGTCGGTCTTATATCCAAGACATTCCAGCCTAACATTCTGAGTGTGCTTGATCTTCATCCTAACTGAAGCAGGCCACTGTAGCACCCTCTAGTGTGCTACTAGTGTGAGAGTAGGGAAATGTATACCCCGAGTCAGGTTTAAACCAGTGAGTCTGTAATTGGGTCAGGGTTATTATCAGGGCAGCATAAATCATACAGACAGGAGGACTGTTCTGCATTTTTAGGATACTCAGCCAATTCCCAGGAGATGGGCCTGGCAGGGGACTAAGTTAATAGGAATAAGTCATGATGGGAAGGGAGCAGGGTGGAAAATGGAGATGGAGTGCTGAGGAGACAGTCAGTGCTCCCTGAGGCGAACCCCCTAGTCCAGCTTGGAAAAGCTTGAGGAGCCTGCCCAGAGGCAGCGGGAGCAAGGACAGTGTGAGTACTACATCACAGTTGGTGCAGGGACTTACAAGGGGAGAGACTGCCACATGTAGCCGGTCTCTCTGGAAGACAGAGGTGTGCTTAAATCTTTCCTACCTTGCCCTGGGAAATCTCCAGATCTCCCGTCAATAGAGGAGGAGAAGGAGAAGAAGGAGAAGGAGGAGGAGGAGGAGGAGAAGGAAGAAGGAAGAAGAAAGAAGAAAGAAGAACTCGGCACCGGACGCACAACTGCCTATGGGGAGCGTGATGTGCTGCAATGACCTGATTGTGACTGAGAAGCTTCATTGGGCTGTCTTTACAGAGTGTTCAGGGCGCAAGTGATGCGCCCACGTACACTCCCACTCTACAAGGATTCCTCCCGTGCTTGTTTGTCATTGGCGTGGTTGCGAGTCCGCGGCGCCACTTCCTGATCAAAAGTTTACATACCCCAAGTTCTTAATACCCCCTTTAACCACTTACGGACCGCTCGCCGTCGTTATACGTCGGCACTTTGAAGAGGGATATCGTTGTTATGGCAGCAGCTAGCTACCATAACCCCGATATCCTCTTCTTCAGCAGGGTGTCTGCTTTCAGATAAAAGTGGTCTCTGCGGTGGATTCGCCGCAAGATCACTTTTAATCGGCGGTGGGAGAGGGCCCTCACAGTGCCTTC
Source organism: Lithobates septentrionalis (assembly GCA_037952835.1). Taxonomy (NCBI): domain Eukaryota; kingdom Metazoa; phylum Chordata; class Amphibia; order Anura; family Ranidae; genus Lithobates; species Lithobates septentrionalis. The sequence continues at coordinate 45,122 of JBBDGP010004863.1, read as the reverse complement.
CGCCGCTTACCGGAGGCAGTGGCGGAGGCGATCGGATCCTGTGTCCTGTTCGGTATGGAGAGGTGAAGATGGCCCCCACCCGTCTCCATACCATTGCAGAACGGAAGCCCATAGCTCTTAAAGAGACATTTTTATTTAATTTTTTTTAAAATTACGTTTAAATTTTTTATTTTATTTTTATTGCATTCTAGTGTAAATAGGAGATCGAGGTCACCGGTCAGTCCAGACTGTAATTTTAAGGGTGTGGCAGCCCAATTTGATTTAAACGAAACAAACTTCACAGAAAAAGTCTTCCCTTGCAGGGGGTTCCACCATCATTGCATAACAGAAAACTTCAGCCTCCTGGCTCACTCACTCTAATGCCGTGTACACACGATCGGACATTCCGACAACAAAATCCATGGATTTTTTCCGACCGATGTTGGCTCAAACTTGTCTTGCATACACACGGTCACACAAGTCTTGTCGGAAAGTCCGAACGTCAAGAACGCGGTGACGTAACACACGTACGACGAGCCGAGAAAAAGGAAGCTCAATAGCCAGTGCGGCTTTTCTGCTTGATTCCGAGCATGCGTGGAACTTTGTGCGTTGGAATTGTGTACACACGATCGGAATTTACGACAATGGATTTTGTTGTCGGAAAATTTGAGATCCAGATCTCAAACTTTGTGTGACAGAAATTCCGATGGAAAATGTCCGATGGAGCCTACACTCGGTCGGAATTTCCGACAACAAGCTCCCATCGAACATTTTCCGTCGGAAAATCCGACCGTGTGTACGGGGCATTACTTAGTCAAACTCCCTCCTGGAGCTTACTTGCTCAGCTGCGTGCTGCTTGGTCGCGGGACACTTCTGCCTCCTGCAGACATACACGCTCAGACTCCTAGAGACCGCTGGTCTCTCTTTCGTGGAGCCACCTTCACCTGAAAGCCCTCCCGGTTCCTACACCAGGCCACCTGCCTGTAGGGTGGAGCTGTTCCCAAAATTGATGAGCCCTGAGCTCTCTTCCTGAGGTGAATATATACACCTACCTGTATATACTAATACCATCCACCCCCTCTATATACAGATACTGTACACCCTCCAAATACTGTACAGGCCGCATATGATGGGCACAGTGAGGCTGCATATGATGGGCACAGTGAGGCTGCATATGATGGGCACAGTTTTATCTGTCTTTTATATGCCAAGAGTTCCACTTAACGACCAGGCCTTTGCTGCCACTTGGTGTTTACAAGTAAAAATCAGTATTTTTGCTATAAAATGACTTAGAACCCCCAAACATTATTTTTTTTTTTTTTTTAACAGATACCCTAGTAAATAAAATGGCGATCGTAGCAATTCTTTTATGTCAAGCAGTATTTGTGCAGCTGTTTTTCAAACGCATCTCTATATCTATATATAATGGCAATAAACTACAATACTTAAAGCGGATCTCCACCCGATTTCACAACACTAGCTGCAGAGGATTGCCGCAATGTCCTAATGACAAAACGGCACTTTTTTTTTTTTTTATACTGTACCTTTGTTGTTGATTGTATCTGTGTCCTCCAGGATGTACAGGCTGCGGATAGGGGCGTGTTCTCTGCGGCTAAATTGTCACTTCCTCTTAGCCGCACTGGCTCCTGGGAGCTTGTGTCATTGTTCCCAGGAGTCAGTGCGGCAGCCTGTTGTGAGAGTTATCTCGGGAATTCAATCCTGGGAGTGACGTCATTGCCATCACAAAAGGGGCGGGACTTCCTATGACGCCGCTCGTTGTGATGGCAACCGGAGCTGTTGATGGCGCTGCGATGTCAATCTACTGCGCATGCGCGAGATCGAGAACAGAACGGGCGGTGCATGCTGGTTGATCAGCAGCACCGTATCCCGGAAGAGGAGGCCTGTGGGTTTCACATGCCCACAGGCAAGACGACAACCGCCTGGATCGTAATTTATAAGTTTCTTTATTAGGAGAAAACGGACAACACTCATCTTTAAAAACCAAACAAGTGAGTTCTATATTCATAGAGCATATTCATTGTCATTTTGCAAAAAAAAAAAAAATCTCGGAGATAGTGGAACCCCGCTTTAAAAATCTCCACAGACTAGGTTTAAACATTTTCACAGGTTACCTGTTTAGAGTTACAGAGGTCTAGTGCTAGAATTATTGCTCTTGCTCTAATGCAGGGGTAGGCAACCAGTAGCCCTCCAGCTGTTGTAGAACTACATTTCCCATGAGACATTGCAAGGCTGACAGTTACAACTACTCCCAGAGGCATAGCTTCCAACTGTCCCTGATTTGGAGGGACTGTCCCTGATTTGGAGCAATGCCCCTCTGTCTCTCATTCCTTCTCATTTGTCCCTCATTTTGATCTGATCTGTATAGTTACCGTATTTATCGGCGTATAACACGCACCGGCGTATAACACGCACCCCAATTTAGGAGGGAATTTTAAAGTGGAGTTCCACCCACTTTTACAACTCTTCAGCATCCCTCACTAAACTGTGCACTGTAAACAAATTGGATATTTTTTTTATTTTTTTTCTCAGCACCTACTGTATATCTGCTGTATTCATTTTTCATTTTCTCCTCCCTGCCCGTGGCTAATCGCATCATTTCCTGTTTGCAATGCCTTCTGGGAAGGGGCGGCAACTTCCTCCGACACTGCCGTTGCTATGGAAGTCTGACCTGAAACCCATTACACTGCTTGTGCTGCACTGAGCATGTGCGAGATCTGCAAGGATGAGATCCAGGAAGAAATACAGTCTGGCTTCAGATGCCAACACTTAAGATGGCCACGGCCTGCTGTAAGTTTATAAAATAACAAACTACTGCTATAAACTAACAAAGCAGACTTTAGTTTACAGACTAACTTTACTAGAATACATTAAGCTTGTGTATTATAGGGGTATCTTTATTTAAAAAGTATAATTTCGGCCGGAACACCACTTTAAAGGAAAAAAAAACTTTTAGGAGGGAAGTTGAAGGGAAAAAAAAAAACTTACATTTAAATGCCCATCATTGCAGCCTTGCCCCAGTGCAGCCTTGCCCCAGTGCAGCCTTGCCCCAGTGCAGCCTTCGATCCCCTGTCCCTGCCATCCAAGGCTTCAAAATCGCCGACCGCGATTTGAAAATGGCGCCGCCGAAATACACAGAGCCGGTCCTCGGCTCTTTCCGGCGGCTCTCGTTCACTTTCGGCTCCACTCGTAGTCCCGAGCGGAGCTATCCGAACCTACTCGGCTAGGTTCGGATAGCCCTGCTCGGGACTACGAGTGGAGCCGAAAGTGAACGAGAGCCGCCGGAAAGAGCCGAGGACCGGCTCTGTGTATTTCGGCGCCGGCGGCGCCATTTTCAAATCGCGGTCGGCGATTTTGAAGTTGTGACAGCTCGGGATCGCAGGGGATCGGCGTATAACACGCACCTGCGACTTTCCCCTGATTTTAAGGGGAAAAAAAGTGCGTGTTATACGCCGATAAATAAGGTATATATAAAATGCACTTTTTATCTATCAAAAAGTTTTTTCCAGCACTAAACCTCTCATCTGATTTCTAAATTGCTGCATTTGTAAATTCCAAAAGCCAATATAAAGGAATAGTGGTGGTAAAAAAAAGCACTTGTGAGTTTAACCAATCTTGTTTTTTGTACAATTCTCCTTTAAGGGGGCGTTGCAAGGGGTGTGTCCTATGCCTGCATACTTTTGCTAATAGGTGTCCCTCATTCCCATCTCAAAAAGTTGGGAGGTATGCAGAGGCATGATGGGACTTGTAGATCTGCAACAGCTGGAGGGCCCCAGGTTGCCTACCCCTGATCTAATGTTTGCGGCAATACTTCACATGTGTGGTGAAAACATGAGTGCGCAACTTACGTATGTGTGCTCTTCTGCGCATGAGCACAGAGGGATGGTGGTGCGTTATTTTTTTTTTTTCTATTCATTTATTTTTTTATACCGTCACTTTATTTATGCCTGTGGCTCTCAGAGTTGCAATGCCTCTAAGGGACTTGTAGTTCCACAACAGCTGGAGTGCAAGGGTTGTCTAGCCCTGGTTCAATCCATGCACAAGACACCCCCCCACTCACACGATACTCACCGTTTGGTTGTTATTCTTTTGCCATTAACAAATTTAGTTGAGGTGGAAACAGAGCGGACGTTCCCGGCCATCCCAAATCCATCACTTCCAAAAGATGAGAAAGATGAGAACACTGCAGAGAGAAAACCGAGCGAATGTTAACGCAAGAAAACTCGGGAGATATGGACGCAGGTTAGGGAACGCCAGTGTCCACGAGACTTCTAAGATACATGAGAAGTGAGGTTTTTACATCCCTCCAATTATCCTCCATCCTCATAGACATGTATAGTTACCCCAAACTGCAAGGTTTGCAACCACTAGCACCACTAGTCACTAGCAAAGGTTGTTAGCTATTAGGAGAAGCATGAGGCCTTACCTATGTGACTATGCCCATGCCTGAGCATCAGTGCAGGGACAAGGTCATCTAGAGCCCAGGGCAAGTATGCCAAACAGAACCCCCAACATGTATCATTATTAAGTGTTCTGCAACCCCACCACCCAAAAAAAAAAAGAAAAAAAGGGAGGTGTAGCACTAATCTGCATGCTTTCCCTCCAAGCATAAATCCCCCCCTCTTCCCAGTACAAATCTGCTTCCCCTGCTGAAATCCCCCCCAGCACAAATCACCCCTCCAAGCACAAACCCTTAAAATTCCACCCCAGACCTGGAAGAGTCAGATCACGTACGCAATTGTCATTTTAAATAACGCAGTGCCGTAGCGCAAAAAATGGCCTGTCATGAAGGGGGGGGGGGGGTAAATGTTCCAGAGGTCAAGTGGTTAATATTATTGGTTAGTATATACAATATGTATATTCCTTTTTTTACAAATAAACATTTAATGCATGAGAAAAGGAACCCCAGGGAACTGTGTGTTTTTCTAAAGAGCACAGTGGGAATTATGTCCTTTAGGCATTCTGTTTGATTGAAACCTCGACTATCGCCATATGGAGAGGGAGGGGGCAGAGCCACTGCTGTGACTTTTTCATAAATATCAGCTTTAGCTATTGAGCTCTATTAAAAAACAGGAATTTTGCAGCATTAGGCAAGTACAAACTATAAAAACATGTGAAAAGGAAACTAAAGCTCCACCTGCTGACTTTTTATGCAATTACAAATTATACATATGCAATATTTCATATTTACCCAACTTAAAAAAGGATTGTTTTTTTGTGTTTTAACCCCTTGGCACCGGCCGCACGCAAATATGTGGCCTCTCGGCACCTGGTCCTTGGCGCCGAGGGGCCACATATTTGCTTGAATTGCTGTCTATACAGCTGTGCCGAGAGCATGCACGGTGTGCACTCCCGGCAAAGTTACCAGCGCCTAACCGAAAGCTTCTTATTGCTGCTTGCGATCGGAAGTTTTCGGATCACGTGACTGCCGTGAGCGCTGTGGCAGCCCATCACGGTGGTCATGTGCTCTTAAGCCCCGCCCACTTCGTAAAGGTGCATATTCCAGGCGCCATTTGTGTTTTTTTTCAATACACGTTTTTTCATCCACTGAAGTCTATGGAACAAAAAAAAAGTCCCTGGCCCTTTCCATAAAGTGCACAGATGTGAACGTGACACATAAGAAACCATGTTAAATGGACTGTAGTGTGTTTCTGCAAAACTGAAAACAAAAAAAAAATGCCTAGGTGTGAATCGGGCCTAAAGGGCCAGGAGGCGCCAGTGTTAAGAGGTTAAACAGTATTAGTTAAGCCTCTCCTCTAACTAATCTGTTGCTTTAAGCTTCACACTAGACACGTGCAATTCGTTTAGTTCCAAATTCGTTTAACTAATTTTTACAAATTCGTTAATTTCCAAATTTTCAAATTTCGGAATTTAGAATCTCGAAATTCCAAAATTTGGGAATTTGAAAATCTAAAAATAAAGAATGACAATCTGAACATTCAAAAGAATGAAAATCTGAAATAACCAATAATAAATATGAAATTATAGATATTGGAATGTCCTTTCAAATTTGGCTGTTAATGAACGTATTTGAACAAATTATCTGAAATAGCGAATGCCGTAGCTAAACGAACGTAACAATCTAATAATAATAAACAACAATAATAAAACCTTATTATTAATATAAATTATTAATTTGTTCCATTCCATTTGTTTAGATGCGGCTTTTGTTATTTCGGATAATGCGTAACTTCAGATAAATTTGTATTTGTTACGTTCACAAACAGCCAAATTTGAAAGGAAATTCCAATACCGATAATTTAATAGTTATTAGTCATTATTTTGAATTTTACCGATTTTCTTTTATCAGATTTTCAAATTTTCGGACCTGAAAATTCGGAATTCGAAAATCCGAATTTTCGGATTTCTGGATTTCCGAATTTCGAAAAAAGCAAAAAAAAAAAAAACGGATGAAACGAAAATGAACAAATTTTTTGTCAGTGCACATGTCTACTTTACACCATGAAATGCAGACCATGTTGTGCGGAAATACTGCGGTATTTAGCAGGAAGCAAATAGCGTTATCTCCTTTCTGTTATAAAATTGGTTTCCTAATCTTCCTAAAAATCCCCTCCTCAACAGAAGTGCCTCTTTTTTTTTTTTGTTTTGCTGGTCCCCCCCCCCCCCCCACACACACACACACACACACACCCTCCCTAAATGTCTGAAGGTGCAGAGATCTCCATTCAGAAGGCAACCCCATAGTATTAAGAGTTCAGGGCAGTGGATCTTACCTCTAGCAGTGGGAAAAGATTCTGAAAAAAATTGAGAGGAGTGAGTGTGACGCATTTCAGGAAACAGAAAGTCATCCCCTTCAAAGAAAGAAACAGACGGTGAAAAAACAAGCAAATATTCATATCTTTTAATAACCATCATTTCATAACTGCATGTGGAAGTGTATGTCTGGGCAAAATTTTAAAAATATAAATGATATGAAGTACATCTCTGCAGTACATGCGCATCTCCCATGTTTTGTCCACCAATTCTCTGGAAATTGAAAGAGACCAATGCTGGCCGTACACTATACGAAAAATCTGCCGAACACATTTTCGAAAAAACGAACATGCGGCCATGACCGCAAACGATAGTGCCATCATGTAATGACCGATAAATCGTTCAGTGGACATAAATGAATGCATTTTTTCTTTTTTTTACATATACCTAGTGTAAACAGTTTGAATGGGAAACACATTAACCTTTCAATTTATCGTTCGTTAGAAAAATTCCAAACTTGTCCTTCGTTTTTTCAGCTCAAAAACGTCCCAACGTGCCCATTAACTGGCTGAAAAATGAACAAACTGTCTAAATGACAGAATTTCTGCCGGTTTTTCGTATATTGTATGGCCAGCACAAGTATTATCAGATTATCCTTTCCTATATTCCAGTTCTGTGTCAGATCAAATTGAGTTACGGCCCCTTTACACCAGAAACGGTGCGTTTTTGCATGCGTTTGATGCGTTTTCTGCATGTTTACATGCATTTGCAGTGCGATTTTCCCTAAGTGTCCTTTGAAGTCACTTCCTTCTTTCTTCTGGCTTTTATATGCACTGTGGTGCATTGCGCACATTTATATGCATTTGCAGTGTGGAAAAATGCAGCTTGCTGTCTTTTTTACTGGGCTGTAATGGTGTGAACTATCCCCATAGGATAACCAGGATTTGACTGTATGCAGTGGGAATGCAGTTCATAATGCATCTGGTATGAATGGGCCCTTGAGCCCGGGTTCACACTGCGGCAATGCAGGGCATGTAATTCGCACAGAAATTGCAGCACATTCCTGTGCAAAGTACATGTGGCGACTCAGGGGGTGCGATTTAAGCAATGGATTCGTATGGCACCGCATTCACACCATAGTCGGGCAGGACCCTTTTTTTTTGACCGCACCAGAATTAGATCGAATGGGTGTTCACACCTATGCAATCGGATTCTGCAAACCACGTTGCGTTTTGCAAACCGATTTCAGGAGATCCTTTAACTTAACACACACTCCGCAATTGGTTCGAATAAACAGGTTGCGATTTTGATGCGGTTCGGACTCTTCAGTGAATTCACTGGGAATTCGCACCGCATCCACCCAGGTTAAAGTTGAGTTTCAGGCATGGATATTTTTACATAATCACATTGGTCCAAACTGGACCGATGGAACTATGTATGTGCCAAATCTGTGGGGGTCCCGGTGAAAGCCTAAAATCACTGTAGTAGGCAATGCTACTACAATGATCTCCACTAGCTTTGGGCTCTTGTGCCGAGTGGCTGCCCTGCTGCATTGGGAATCCAGATGTCGCTCACCCGGCATAGGCGCCATTCAGAGGACCAGGGCTGGGCACAAGGGGTGGCTGCTCTGAGCACTGTGGTATCATGTGAGGTGGGGGTGCCTCAAGGACATTGGAGGGAGAGGGGATTTGTGTTGGAAGAGGGAATTTGGGGGGCAGCAGGGGAGCAAGTATTGTTCCAGGAGGGGAAATGTGGGTGCGTGTCCCAAGAGTGGCGATTTAGCCCTGGTTCACACCAGTGCGGTTTTAAAGTCGCGCTACTTCATCGCTACTTCAAAGCAATGCGATTTCATGTGCAGCTTGCTGATGTCTGTGCAACTTCATTTAACAGATGTCAATGCAACTCGCACTGAAATCGCACAGAAATAGTGCAGGAGCCTTTCAAAATCGCTGCAACTTGAGTCGCAGCAATTTGAACAGTTAAATTGCCACAAATGGGGTGTGACGTGTCATGTGACTTTGAACTGTCAAGTCGCATGAAAAGTCGCACTGGTGTTAACCAGGGCTGCGGGAGATTTGTGTCAGGAGGGAAGGGTGGTAGGATGATCCATGCTGGGAGGGAGAGACAGGGCCAATGATAAGGCACTACCAGCCAGCCCTCCTGTACTGGGCCCAGGCCATAAATCGGTTCAAAGAGGGGTTGTGTACATACCCTGTTTCCCCCAAAATAAGACCTAGCGTGATTGTCGTGATGGCTGCAATATAAGCCCTACCCCCCAAATAAGCTGTAGTTAAAGTCCTTGTAGGTCTTGTTTTCAGGGTAGGGCTTATTTTCGGGGAAACAGGGTAGGGCTTATTTGGGGGGTAAGGCTTATATTGCAGCCATCACCGACAGTCACGCTAGGTCTTATTTTCGGGGAAACAGGGTAGAAAAAAAAAAAAAAGTCATAGATCTTTGCATTTAGCTCATGATAAATAGGGGCAAACACAAAAGTGTTGCGTTTATAAATTGTGCTTAGTGTATTTCACAAAATTTAAAGTAGGGGAGTACCTAGATGTTGTTCCCTACCTGCTCAAATGTGTAACTTAAAATATTAATATAGGGGCTGCTCGTTGTGAGGTTGAAACCTATTAAGTGAAATTTTTTGATGAACTACACGCCCTGTAAATAAATATACAATAAAGTGCAATATCGTAGACAACCACTAGATGTCCCTAGTAGATGAATTGTATAAATGTGTTTTACAAATGTGTTACAATTTCATAGTGAAAATTAATAAACGTGCATGGAGATTCCCTCTCATGTTTTCAGTGAGTGACAGATATTCAAGTGCAGTGTCCAAAAATAACTCATTCAAAAATATTATAAAAGTAGTCCATCAAATGGTTCACCAGTAGTGCAGGGATCTCATGGATCAATCAAATGACTGAAAATCTTCCTCCACCAACACCGATCACTCAGCCTATTACAGGAGTCATATACAGCAAGTGGATACAAAGATGTTCCCATTGTCCGTCTCAGCAGGTCTAATAATTATTTTTGGCATGACGGTACTCACTATAACCAGAATTAGGGGAGTGGCCATGGGAGCAAAGTATGCTCCAAGTGTGGCCAATATATTAATGAGTCAATGGGAGGAAACCAGTATTTTTAGTAAAACTATACCAGAAATATCTTTGTATAAAAGATACATTGACGATATAATCATATTATGGGATGGCACAGAAAAAAAAAAAAAAGTTAAGAGCATTTTTATCCAAATAGTAACAACTGTCGGACTCAAGTTCCCTGGTAGTTGGCATTCACAAGAACTTTCCTGGACTTGGTTTTGATGAAACGTGATGGATTGATCAACACCAAGACCTTCTTCAAAGAGACCGATAGGAACAGCTATATCCCCCACAGCCACTTTTATTACATTATATATGTGAATGAGTTTTTTGGACACGGCACTTGAATATGTGTCACTCACTGGAAACATTAGGTGGCAATCTCAATGTACATTTGTTAATATGCACTGGTATTATTTCACAACCGCCCTAAAGTGATGTGTGTTTCTCCGCAGCCAATTCACATGACAGGGGAGAGTGTGACCGTTCTGGGGGGGCCGTGGAGCGTACTGGAAAAGGGTCCTCTGCGTCTTTGGCTCGGTTTCAGGTTCGAATTCAGGAAAAAAATTCAGACCTGATTCCTACCTGAAAAAGAAGAACAGAGACACACACCGGACCCCCTGATGTGACCCGCGGCCGCAGCTAGTATGAACCCAGCCTTAAAGAGAATCTTTAATTCTGGACACTTCTGGATAGTTGACATGCAGCATCCTTCCATTACACAATCTTTGGCTGGTATCTATGGACTGTCTTACCAAAGAAGTCAGAGAAGGGGTCTCGTCCACCAAAGAATTCCCGAAATACTTCCTCTGGGCTACGGAATGTGTAGGCAAAGCCATGAAAGCGAGATCCTGAGCTGGATCTGGGTTCTGTGCAAGAGACAAATCAAAGAAACATGTGTGAGAATAAATAAACTGATTGTAAAGGAAACATTTTTATTTTTAAAAAAATAAAATAGCAAACATGTCAGACACCCCCGCTCTGTACAGTGAGTTTTGCACAGAGCAGCCCCGATCCTCCTCTTCTTGGGTCTCCCACCAACGCTCTGGGACCCTCCCCCTTGTCGAGTGTCCCCATAGCAAGCCGCTTGCATGCTCACTCCCGAGCTAGCCATCTGTATGCAGAGGGCGTGTGAGAGAGGGGGCGGCTCTGCGGGCGGATGGCTGGGCGGGTGAGAGAGCAGGCAGGCCGGGCATCCCTGCAATTCCGCCCTCACTGTGCAGGCAGCCGCAGGCTGCCCGACTCTGGGACACAGCAAGAGACAATCCCCACCTTAGCAGGTGACGTGGCAAGTGACACGCTCAGGGCTCCCACTGATTCTGCATTATGGGGAGTTGAACCATTTCATTTTAGATAACAATGTAATAATAGAAATAATGCGCTTCAATCATCCTGACACCATATCAACCATGGTGCCAGGATGATTGAAGCGCCAACACCAGCCATTTCCCCGATAAAATGCCCACAAAAAAAAAAAAAAAAACGTATTTTCTGGCAGTGCCCCTCCCGAGACTAGACTCTGGATCCGCCCCTGCACCAATGTGGCTTGTATGGGGGGGTGGGGTTATAAGTAGCACTAGTAAATACAGCTGGATTAAAAAAAAAAAAAAAAAAAAAAAAAAAAAACTGTATTTATTTCAGGCTGCAAAGCAACAAAATGTGATTTTAAAAGGTGGGGGAGGGGACTCTATATCCACTGTAAATGCCAATGGATAAGTCTGAAAGCCAGGCAACTAACAGCTGGAGGTGAACAACGGCAGCCCCTGTACTTCCAGGAGAGAGAAAAAGAGAAAAAAAGACCAAAATGTGGCTCTGAAGAGGGACCCCAGAAGAGGAGGATCCAGTCTGCTCTGTGCAAAACCACTACACAGTGCAGGCAAGTACAACATGTTTGTTATTTTTTTTTTTAACACAAGATTTTACAATCACTGTAAAGTCGCCTTGTAAAACAACCCATTAAAATAGAAATGAAAGGCAAAATATTTTTTTTTTTTTACTATATAAAAATGTTTTGCCTTTCATTTCATGGGTTGTTTTACAAGGCGACTTTAAAGTGATTGTAAAATCTTGTGTTAAAAAAAAAAAAAATTACAAACATGTTGTACTTGCCTGCACTGTGTAGTTGGTTTTGCACAGAGCAGACTGGATCCTCTTCTTCTCGGGTCCCTCTTCTGTGCTCCTGGCCCCTCCCTCCTGTCGGGTGCCCCCACAGCAAACAGCTTGCTATAGGGGCAGCCGAGCTGAGCTGCACCTCCGTGTGTCCATTTAGACACAGAGCCCCATTTTGGTCTTTTTCTCCTTTTCTCGCTTTCTCTCTCCTGGAAGTACAGGGGCTACCGTTGTTCACCTCCAGCTGTTAGTTGCCTGGCTTTCAGACTTATCCATTGGCATTTACAGTGGATATAGAGTCCCCTCCCCCACCTTTTAAAATAATCACATTTTGTTGCTTTGTAGCCTGAAATGAATACACAGTGTTTTGTTTTTGTTTTTTTTTACTATATAAAAAACACAAACACACACACAAACCAAATAACAGTTTTCCCCTTTTTTTTATAAGTGATCACATTGCCCCTATTCTCCGTTGCATAAGAGCTGACGGGGAGGGGGGGGGTTGGGGGGGGGGGGGTAACCGCAGAACACTGAGCTTCCCAGTGAATGGCTGGCAAGTGGGGGGCTTATCAGGACAAGTCTGATCATTGGAGGAGCGTACACTGAGTTTCCAGCATAGCTAGAGGACTGACCACAGTGTACTTTCCTGCTTAGTGTTGTCAGTTTTTACTGGGACAGCAAGGGGACATACAGGGACTCCAGGGATGTCACAGAGGAAGCAATACAAAGAGAACAGAAGACATTCTCATACAAGTACATGGTACAGCAGGCACATATCAGGAATATGAAGAGTTGGGGTAACAAATGTCTTAAGCTTGTACACGAGCAGTGTGAACAGCAAGATTTTACAAGCACAGATCTCAATGGGAGTGTTGATTGCCATTTTAAGCAAGCTGCTAGCAGGCTTCAGCACTTCTTGAAGCTTGTTGAAAGCCTGCTGAAGCCTGCTAGCAGCTTGCTTTAAGTGGAACTTCAGCCATTTTTTCATCTTTCCATCTATTAAATCTTCTGCCCTTTAACTTTGGATAGTAAAACATTTTTTTTTTCTGCCAGTAAATACCTTATACAGCCCACTTCCAGTTTGTCCGGAAAAAAGCCTAGGCTTATGACATCATGCACAGCTCTCTTGTGAGAGTTTGCCAGGAGGAGGGGGGGGGGGGGTTGAGTCATAAGAGGGCCAATGAGAGCTACAGGTGTGCCTCTGTGTGTGTCTGTGTAAATCCAGGAAGTGAACAGGCAGCAGCTTCAGCTGCCCACAGTTAAAATGGCTGCAGCCAGACTCAGTGGAGGGAGATTTCTGCAGCATATTTGGCAAGTACAGAATCGCAGTATATAAATAAAATATGCAAAGTGGTTGGAGGGAAGCTTCAGAATGGCAAAAATGTTTTTATTACAAATTATGTGAGCAGACTGCAGTTCCTCTTTATAAAATGGCAAATCAACACTCCCATTCGGATCTGTGTTCAATATTTACAAACTGAAGCTGAATGGTGCCTTAAAAGCTTCAACAAAGCTTGCTGCTCACACCGCTCTTATACAAGCTGAAGTCTGTGTGAAACAGACCTTACAAAACGCATGCAAGGTGTCCTGGAGATGCCCTCTTAGGGAGTGGGCATAGCTCCCAACTGTCCCTGATTTCGAGGGACTGTCCCTGATTTGGAGCAATGTCCCTCTGTCCCTCATTCCTCCTCATTTGTCCCTCATTTTGGTCTGATCTATAGAGATGTATATAAAATGCACGTTTTATCTATAAAAAAGTGTTTCCCAGAGCTAAACCTTTCATCTGATTTGTAAATTCCAAAAGCCAATACAAAGGAATAGTAGTGGTAAAAAAAAGCACTTGTGGGTTTAACCAATCTTGTTTTTTGTACAATTCCCCTTTATGGGGGCGTGGCAGGGGGTGTGTCCTATGCCTGCATACGTTTGCTGATAGGTGTCCCTCATTCCCATCTCAACAAGTTGGGAGGTTTGGGAGTGGGTCCTTGACATCCTACCCTGTAGTCTTCAGTTTTCTAGATTGGGTGACACCAGGTGTGGGCATCGTGAGTTTTGAAGCCAGAGGTGCTTGAAAACTGGAGGGATATTTATACAAAAAACAGCCTGGAGTTGGGTTTTAAATCTTTGCAGGTAGAAAAGCTCTGATGTCAAGTGTGGGGGGTTCAGTTTAAAACATAAGCATCATGTGCTTTTCACATCTCCCTACAGAAGCTGAAAATGTGGTCTCAGGTGGCCCCTTTCTGAAGGAGGTGAAGTTTCTGGTCTCATTTCCTGGATATCAGTGAAGTTACCGACCATCTCCTGTCACTTTAAACGACACAACCCTGAAAGATGTAATCAAGATCATAATCCATAGAATACTCACCAGGTCCTGAGAATCCTGCTTTCCCATATCGATCATAAGTTTCTCGCTTTTCCGCTGATGGACAAAAGAAGAAAAAAAACAAAAAAACAGATTGTTAAGAAATATAGACTATACCGTATATTATGTCATCTGTTATGCCCTGTACACACGGTCGGATTTTCCGAAGGAAAAAGTGCGATTGGATTGTGTTGTCGGAAATTCAGATCGTGTGTGGGCTCCATCGGACTTTTTTTCGTTGGAATTTCCAACACACAAAGTTGGAGAGCAGGCTATAAAATTTTCCGACAACAAAATCCGTTGTCGGAAATTCCGATCGTGTGTACACAAATCCGACGCACAAAGTGCCACGCATGCTCAGAATAAATAAAGAGATGAAAGCTATTGGCCACTGCCCCGTTTATAGTCCCGACATACGTCTTTTACGTCACCGCGTTCAGAACGATCGGATTTTCCGACAACTTTGTGTGACCGTGTGTATGCCAGACAAGTTTGAGCCAAGATCTGTCGGAAAAAATCCATGGATTTTGTTGTCGGAATGTCCGACCGTGTGTACGGGGCATTATAGTCCTCCCATAGGAAATAAGCACAGTGCCATATTTATTACCATCTGACAGAACTTCGTAGGCTTCTGCGATGTCTTTAAACTTCTTCTCAGCCAGTTCTTTATTGTCAGGATTTTTGTCGGGGTGCCACTTTAGTGCCAGCTTCCTATATCTGTGGAGGTGAGAAGTACATAAGGCAATATAGTGTCATAACAAGATCAGCACCAAAAATTTAAAAAATATTCTGTGCTCTGAAATTCTTAAAGTAAATCTAAACCAAACACTATCATTTCATAGAATTGTTATCATTGAGATTCTAAATGTGTTTTTTTTTTTTTTGCAGTTACAATTAAAATATTACCTGGTGATCTTCTTTTAAAGTTCTAGCACCTCCTGCGGGGTGACAACCATCCACCATTTGTGCTCCTGTGTTGTCACCCTGTCTTATGTGCCCCTGGTGGTGGCTACAAGCGATTGCGCCGACACACATTGCACAGGCATGGTTTAGGCCCCATTCACACCTGAGCGTTTTGTAACTTGAAGCCTGAAAACTACATAACGCTAGAGGGGGAAAAAAAAAAAAAAATCAATTATTCTCTATGGAGATGGTTCACATCTCCACTCCAAAACGCCTGAAGCCAGAAGCCCCAAAACGCCCGAAGCTCAAACAAGTTCTGGAACTTTTTTTTTTTTTTTTTAAAGGCAGATTTGGGCGTTTTTCTGCTTTTTAGATTGGTGACCTTTTGACCTGTACAAAATTGTGGCAAAATCGCAGACTTTCTACCTAAAAAAAAAAAGCTACCCTCAGGTGTGAATGGGGCATTTCTGTTGTCAGGAAGCCAGTCCAGAGCAATGTGTAGCAGTTGCTGGAGTGAGTGCATGTAGACGGGAAGTGACTGTAAGATGCTGCAGTGGATTAGCAGCAGTGAGATAAAAAGATAGGATTTTAAAAATAAATAAATAAATAAAATAAAGGTCAAACTCACTGGGGTTGATTTACTAAAACTGGAGAGAGCAAAAACTGGTGCAGTTCTGCATAGTAACCAATCAGCTTCCAGGTTTTTTGTCAAAGCTTAATTGAAGAAGCTGAAGTTAGAAGCTGATTGGCTGCCATGCACAGCTGCACCAGATTCTGCACTCTCCAGTTTTAGTAAATCAACACCTCAGTCACACTGTATTACTCAATGACACTTTAAGACGAATCAGCAAGTGTCATTTAAAACAGGAGCAGCTGCATTTTGACAGCAGCTCCTCCTATGTAATACGCAGCAACTGCTGGCCGTCATTTAAACAGCTGGTAATTGCTAGTAACAGCAGAGACAGGGAAGAGAAGTTAAATGAAGGAGTTATATCCTAGAACCTTTTTTGATGATTTTTTTTTTTTTGGAACAGATCTCCTTCATTAAAGTGTTACTAAACCCACAACAGTAAAATCAGTCTGTATATGTAGTAAAGCATGGTTGTTATACTTGCTGATGAACCTGGGAGGGGTTAATTCTGCGCATTAGTAATAAAAAAAAAGTTAGTTTGATCCTGTCTTCTCTGAGCCTCCCCTTCTTCCACAGTCCCCAATCCATCTGCTGATAGCACAGAGCCTTGGGGGCACCCTGCACATGCTCAGTTTGGTGTGTATTGCTGGAGAAAGTGTTTTTCTTCTTGGGAGGGTGCATGGGATCAGCACAGGGCCAATCAGTACTGCCCAGACAGAGGGTCGGGGGTCCTGCAGCCTCATAGGCCAGTCAGAGGAGAATGAAAACTCCTCCTACAAGCTTTAACCAGTGATCAGCCAGACACTGATAGAAGTCACAAGACTGCTATATACTGCTGATGAGAAAAGGTAATTAGCAGTTTATATTTATTAAAATAATTACATTTCCATGTTCTGTGTACTGTGGGAGACCATATATAGTGAATGCAGGCTCCGGGGTTTAGTAACACTTTAAAGTGGAGTTCCACACAAAAATGGAACTTCCGCTTTTCGGAACCCTCCCCCCCTCCGGTGTCACATTTGGCACCTTTCAGGGGGGTGTAGATACCTGTCTAAGACAGGTATTTGCACCCACTTCCGGCATAGACTCCCATGGGAGTCTACGCCACTTCCCGTCCCTCCGCGCTGTCTCCTGGGAACACACAGCTCCCCGGAGAGAGCGGGGACCACTTGGTATGCGCAGCGCGACTCGCGCATGCGCAGTAGGGAACCGGGTAGTGAAGCCGCAACGCTTCACTTCCTGATTCCCCCACCCAGGATGGCGGCGGCAGCTGCTGAGAACCGAGCCGACATCGCTGGACCCTGGGACAGGTAAGTGGCCATGTATTAAAAGTCAGCAGCTGCAGTATTTGTAGCTGCTGGCTTTTAATATTTTTTTTTTTTATGCGGTGTGGGTGGACCCCCGCTTTAAGCACCTCTTCCCCTGTTGCTACTGGCATAGTTGCTTACCAACTATTTAAATGACAGCCAGGAGTTGCAATGCATTACATAACTGCTTCTGTGTAAAATGACGCATGCAGTGTGTTTTACCTTTTTTCATTCTATCTTTTATCGCAGTGCTCAATGAGGGAGAAACTCCTAGAAACTTTTTTGAAGATTTTTTTTTTTTTTTTTGGAGGATATGCCTCTTATTTAGCTTCTCTCTGCTTTTACTGGCAATTACAGGCTGTTTAAATAACAGCTGGCTTTGCTACGTATTACATAATTGTGATTAATTAAAATGAACCTCGTGCCTCTGTCAATAAAACCTCAATAAAAATTTTAGTAGAAAAGCTGCTATCCCCAAAACGTGAGGAGTCACTAAGCAATAAAAATGAATTGTGGGGGCGCTAAACTCAAATCAATATAATCAGCAAATAATGACTAAAACAAAAAAAAAAAATGGATAGTAAAGCCTTCTTTTTAGTTATTGGACTGCCACTCACCAGATGACCATGACCCCTTGTCATCTGGTGAGTGGCAGTCCAATAAAGCACATTGGCTGGAAATGAAAATCGGTGATGGCATCAGGGTGCTACATCAAACATACTTTCATTGAATAATTAGGAAGCTTTTGGTTTAGAAGAACACTTATGAACTTTAATGCATCTGTTTTCTGAAAGTTATTTCCTACTTCTTTGCAATTCCATATTTATTTTGCACCAATATGAATATTCAACACTGTATTTTTATATCTTAACACTTTATGATTCATTTTAAGTTATCGAGTATCAATTTGAGTTTAGCGCCCCCCCCCCCCACAATTAATTTTTATTCCGTATTACATATAACACTTGCAGACAGTCTGTAATCGTCATTACTCAGTGGACACTTGCAGACCATCTCCTACTTTTAAAATCCTAAAATGGTTAAAGAAATAAAAATCCCATCTGACCTTCACTCCCTGGGTCCCACCAAATACATCGGATTCTCTGGATAACATCTACGCTTACTGAGCGAGCACCTGCCTAAAGCTGGCCAACATGGATTGAAATGTGGCCGGTTCAGCAGGGACCGGCTAAATTTCAACCCATGTATGGCCACTGTGGTTGAACATAACTTGACAACGGACTTCTGTTCAACCACCCTGTTGGAAAATCGTTGCTCGATCAGCACTGCAGGCTATAGGCCACAGTGCGGATCTGTGTATTCAGATGGGTGGGGAATCTCCCCACTGTTAGAATATAAAAAAAAAAAAAAAAAAAAAAAAAAAAAAAAACACACACAGTGGGGAGGATTCCCCCATCCTCCTTGAATGTATGGATAGGGGAATCCGGTCCTTTTTTTTTTTTTGTTCAACTGGCTTGTTTAAAAAATAAAAAAATTATAATATATAATAATCTGACTCGTCTATGGCCAGCCTTAGCGCGAATGATATGGTTTGTAATTTGGAAACTTTCAAACATCTCACCATCGATCTAACTTCGGTGCATGCAAACCTGACTTGAACTTCTCTTTATGTTACACTAATTAATGTGAATAGATAACCTATTCCATGATAAAACAATGAAAGAGAACCTAAAGAATAAAATGCAAAGCTAACTGCATATGACTCCAATTACTGACAGGTAGGAATAGCTGAATGCACACTCCAATAGCCACTAATGGGTAAAACCAGGGCTTTTTTCCCCCCTCAAACAATAGGTGCTGGAACTCAACCCCGACCCCTCCAAAACCCCATCAAATAGTGGGTATGGTCATATTTCACAAACAGTAGAAGGGTCTTAAAGGGGCATTAAATATCAGGATTGCATTACATACAGAGTGTAGAGTTCATGGGGGTTACAACACAGAGTGCAGAGCTAAACACAGAAACCAGACTTCTGTGTTTACAAGCGATTGTGGTGAGCAGGCACCAAAGGGTCTGGGCCAGAGGTGGTGGAACTGAGGTCCACCAAGTTCCCCCTGAAAAAAAGCCCTGGGTAAAACACATCTCTTTCCATAATGGAAACCCTCTCTACACTCCTGAGTGTGTTCTATATTCTTCCAGCACAACCCCTTTAAATATATGTTATGCCATACATCACTTTGACAACAGATTCTGCATTGTTTGAAGACTTACGCCCGTTTGATGTCATCCTGGGTGGCATTCCTGGGCACTCCGAGAATATCATAATAGTCCCCCATGATTCTGTGTTCTGAGAAGTTTCTGGAAGAAGCAAGACGGAGAGTTGACGTTCACCATGGTACAGTTTTGCTAGTCACAGACAAGGAAGGGTGTAACATATATAACTGTCTAGGAGGTGACACATGGGCAAGAATAGTACATTACAGCAATGGCCTTCTGGGCTCCCGAATTCCCCTTGGAGTTTCCTCTCCCCATCCCTCCCTCTGGATTATTTTGGGAAGGAACACATGAGAATGCTCAACCTATAAGTCAGCAGCATTAGTCATGGCCGGGCAAACCTTTCTCCTTGGATGTTGAGTGTAAATGTTTATTGTGGTGCTCAAATATAAAAGATATGCGCCGTCTCATGTGAGTCAAAGTAAATAAAAAAAATAAAAAATAAAAAAAAAAACACAAAAATTTCCAACCTTGTGATTAAACGAACATAATAACATAATGTGAAACCAAATTCATCGGAAAATTGTTCATCATCATCATCAAAAAAAAAAAAAAAAAAATTTATATATATATATATATATATATATATATATATATATATATATATATATATATATATATATATATATATATATATACATACATATATATATATATATATATATATATATATATATACATACATACATACACACACACATAAAGTGTCCTGGTGTTTTAATTTTAATCCATGTTCAAATCTTTCTATAAAATCAAGTTAAACACTTCCAGTGAAAGAATATTTTCAATTTGTTTTTCCAGATATAATGAAGTGTGCGGCTTACCAGATCCCAATGATCTTCAAGTTATAAGAGATCATATATCGCATGATGTGAACAGATATGTGGATTCCTCCTGTATGTAACCCAACCTCCTCCATGGATCACTTCTGCAGCCTCCTAATTAGCTTCCCAGCCCTGCACACTCCAGCCTGGCCTCGCTTGATGCTCTCCACTCGGTGTATGTGTGGGGTTTAAACATAGGGAAGACTCAACGCATAATAAGTTTACAAAAAATTTTATTGAAGCTAAAACAATGCACTTACAGCATAAAGGAAGTGGGCAGGACAGGGGGTAATCCAACCAAGAGATCATCAAGTATGGATCACCACATCACAGCTCCCATCTCCTTCCAACATGTTTCCCCTTAATAGGCTTCTTCTGGGAATGGAGGCTCTCTAATGCCGCGTACACACGGTTGGACTTTTCGTCTACAAAAGTCCGACAGCCTGTCCGACGGACTTTCGACAGACTTTCGACGGACTTTCTTACGAACGGACTTGCCTACATACGATCACACAAAAGTCAGACGGATTCGTACGTGATGACGTACACCGGACTAAAATAAGGAAGTTGATAGCCAGTAGCCAATAGCTGCCCTAGCGTGGCTTTTTGTCTGTCGGACTAGCACACAGACGAGCGGATTTCTTCGTCTGGCGTAGTTACGATGTAAAGATTTGAAGCATGTTTCAAATCTAAAGTCCGTCAGATTTGAGGCTGGAAAAGTCCGCTGAAAGTCCGGGGAAGCCCACACACGATCGGATTGTCAGCCAGCTTTAGTCCGTCGGCGTCCGTCGGATTTTTGTAGACGAAAAGTCCGACCGTGTGTACGCGGCATAAAATGTATCCTAGTTGCTTTAAGTGCATTATTTTAGCTTTAATAAACCTTTTTGTAAACTTATTATGCTTAGAGACTGTCGTATCAGTAGGGAAGGTAGTGATCCTGTGTTTCTGCAAAACAGGAACATGGATCCCTGCCTTCCCACAGTACAAGCACCTCCCCCACAGTAACCAAGCATTTATTTTTTTTAATCCAACAACCAAAACACATTTTAGGGATACATTTAACCCTTTGATCGCCCCTGAGGTTTAACTACTTCCCTGCCAGTGTTATTAGTACAGGAACAGTGCATATTTTTTAGCACTGATCACTGTATTGGTGTCACTGGTTCCCAAAAAAAAAAAAAGTGTTAGTGTTCGATTTAAAAATAAAAAAAAAATCCAAAGCGCCAAAAGAATCTAACTAACCTGGAAGAAATGGTAGGCCTATAAAAACGTCAGAGAAATATGTACAGGACATAACTGAAAATAGATAGAAGTAATGGAAGAAAAAGAAATGAGGATAACAGATCGGGATTGGGAGAGGGAGGGAGGGGGAAAAACAAAGGAGATGTACGAAAGATTTTAATATTGTATAGAATTGTGTGTATTGTGTAAGAAAAATGTCTCAATAAAGATTAAAGAAAAAAAAAAAAAAGGGAATCTAACTATTGGTATGAATAAGTGACACCATATAATTTAACAGCTGCAGTGAATAGGACCTTGCAAGTGCAAAATGGTACTAATAATGAAAATAATAAATAAATATACAGCGCTTAGTGCCACACACATTAAATAAATATCACTTATGAAAACGAATGCAACTTTGAAAAAAAAATAAAATAAAATTGCTAAAAAGTCCTATGCAGATAATTTACGCTAAGTGCCACAAATATTAAATATATATCACATTTGAAACTTGGTGCATTTTTAAAAAGAAAAAAGAAAATAAAAGAAAAGAAAAAATAAATAAATAAATAAATAAAAAAAAAAAAAAAATCGCTAGAAAGTCCCATACAGAAGATTTGTTGCAAACATCAATAAACTTGAAGCAATTAAAAAGTTCCAAAGCCCAATTAAAGTGCTTGTGCTCTACAAAGTGGATATGAATCCGTGCTTGATATGTGCTCACAGGACAGTGCCCCCACATAGATGTGAACTCACCCCTCCAAATGGACCAACTATTTCTAGTTTGGTCAAACACACATGTGGGGCAGTCCCCGTGGATTTTCTGTGGACTGATGTGGTTCGGGAATCGATACTGCCTCATATGACTGGATATGATAAAGAGGGCCTCATTCCTCTATATACTAGTGTATGGGGTAGATGTTCCTCATGCAAATCACAGAAAAAGCCTCATTGCGCAGCAATGTTTTTTAAACACTTATTCCATATAAAAAACCATAGTAATTAAACTCACATGTAAGGTTGCCTGTAAACCTGGCACCCGGTGTGAACAGGTAAGTTCCCAGGAAGTCTACCCAAATGCAGTTGTATGCCGCCGCCGTGGTATACTGGTCGATTTCCGGGACCGAAAGTGTGTCACGATGACACGATGCTGCAGACCAACCTCTACGCGCATTTCAGCCAAACGGACCATCTTCAGGAAATTGTGGTCAACAACTGACCACAACTTCCTGAAGACGGCCCGTTTCGCCCAGCCGTGCCATTCTGCCGCCATACAACTGCGGCGGCTGGTCGGCAAGTGGTTAAAGTCCCGTAAGGGGGAGCTTCCTCTCCACTTTACTGACTTTGTTGGGATGTAGGACCAGCCTATCGGTCAACTATACTGCCCCTTTCCCCTTTTGTTCTACCAAAGTATTGACTCAGAGGGGCTGAATACAAATGTACCCCACACTTTTCACATATTTGTAAATAAATTTGAAAACCCATTTATCATTTTCCTTCCACTTCACAATTATGTGCCACTTTGTGTTAGTCTATCACATAAAAATACATTTACATTTTTTTTTGTAACATGACAAAACGTGGAAAATTTTAAAGGGGTATGAATAATTTCAAGGCACCGTATTTGTACCGATGACCGCGGTCACTGAGACAGGAAGTGAGGGGAAATCCAAAAAGGTAACAATTGTCTCTAAAAGAAAAAAGGAAAAAAAAATTCCTCCAACATCCTGTTGCGTTGTTGGGACAGGAAATGAAGGGAATTTTCCCAATGGTACCCCTATTGTATTCAAGATAAAGGTTTTCTCTATACATACACTTGAAGGCCACATTTAGCCATTTGGCTATTATTGCCACACCTCTGAAAATCTGAAAATCCGAAAATCGCTTTTCAGATTAATTTGACAGGTGGTGAGAAGGCAATGAAACGGAAGCAAGCATGATGTGCCTTTCATCTGCTGCATTAAGTTTCCTTGGCCAAGCACTGTGTCTATGGTCCTCAACGTTGCCTGTTTGGGCTTCTTCAAAAGAGCTTGAAGAGCACATCTTGAAACCCCGGTCTGTGCCTGGGAGAGATCTTTTTGATGCGGTATAACTACCTTGTGTCTTGTTGCTGGTCTCAGTCTTGCCATGGTGTATGACCTGTGACATGAAACCGTCTTCCACAACCTCACCTTAGTAGCAGAGTTTGGCTGTTCCTCACCCAGTTTTAAGCCTCCTACACAGATGTTTCTGTTTCATCTAATGACTGTTTCAACCTGCTTATGATATGGATGATCATTTGGACCTGCTTAGTATAATTGATTAATCATACACCTGAAGCCAAAGTATAGTCACACCAACTATTGATTTGATTTAGATCTATTTGACTTTCTTCTGTTTGACTCAGTTTGCATTTTCTAAATCGATGAAAACAAAATATACATTTTTTAAAGCATTCTTACGTAGCAGCGTTTCGTTACACAGTACTGTAAATGCCTTTCTGTCCCGTCGTGTGATCTGATATCCCGGCACTCTTGCCCGCAGCATTTCCATTTCCTATTAATTTATTAATGAGTGAAACTGGAACTGGAACATGCAAACCTGACCGCAGACACAGCACACCCGGCTCTATTTATACAGTGACAAGAGATTGGCCAGATTATATCACCATCAATAAGCAACCAAAAGGGAGGGGGGGGGGGGGACTTCTTCTAGACTATTCAGACGTGCCTATACAGACTGTCCCGGCAGCGTCTATGCCGGGTACACAGACTGTCCCGGCAGCGTCTATGCCGGGTACACAGACTGTCCCGGCAGTGTCTATACCGGGTATACAGACTGTCCCGGCAGTGTCTATACCGGGTATACAGACTGTCCCGGCAGTGTCTATACCGGGTATACAGACTGTCCCGGCAGTGTCTATACCGGGTACACAGACTGTCCCGGCAGTGTCTATACCGGGTACACAGACTGTCCCGGCAGTGTCTATACCGGGTACACAGACTGTCCCGGTAGTGTCTATACCAGGTACACAGACTGTCCCGGCAGTGTCTATACCGGGTACACAGACTGTCCCGGCAGTGTCTATACCGGGTACACAGACTGTCCCGGCAGTGTCTATACCGGGTACACAGACTGTCCCGGCAGAGTCTATACCAGATATACAGACTGTCCCGGCAGGGTCTATACCGGGTATACAGACTGTCCCGGCAGGGTCTATACCGGGTATACAGACTGTCCCGGCAGGGTCTATACCGGGTATACAGACTGTCCCGGCAGGGTCTATACCGGGTATACAGACTGTCCCGGCAGAGTCTATACCGGGTACACAGACTGTCCCGGCAGAGTCTATACCAGATATACAGACTGTCCCGGCAGTGTCTATACCGGGTATACAGACTGTCCCGGCAGTGTCTATACCGGGTACACAGACTGTCCCGGCAGTGTCTATACCGGGTACACAGACTGTCCCGGTAGTGTCTATACCAGGTACACAGACTGTCCCGGCAGAGTCTATACCAGATATACAGACTGTCCCGGCAGGGTCTATACCGGGTATACAGACTGTCCCGGCAGGGTCTATACCGGGTATACAGACTGTCCCGGCAGGGTCTATACCGGGTATACAGACTGTCCCGGCAGGGTCTATACCGGGTATACAGACTGTCCCGGCAGAGTCTATACCGGGTACACAGACTGTCCCGGCAGAGTCTATACCAGATATACAGACTGTCCCGGCAGGGTCTATACCGGGTATACAGACTGTCCCGGCAGGGTCTATACCGGGTATACAGACTGTCCTGGCACAGTGCCATCTTAAGAGCATTATAGGCCCCCGGGCAATACAGTGCACTGGGGCCCTGTCTACACAATCACGCACGAGAATAAAAATGCAAATTATCAATAAGGCTATATTTATTGGTACTTCCAACAAAATCAGTGTTTAAACATTAACACAACGTTTGGACAATATAACACGAGCTCTGCTCTAAAAGGTTATTTTCACCAACACGTAATAAAGTTTCTTTTTCCTCACCTTTCTTACACTTCCTCGAACTAGTGGCAACTCTAAGATTGATATATAAAAAGGGGGACACATAAGATATTACAGTCAAAACTTGGGGGGCCCGGGCACTAACTTTCACCACTAAATCATACAACTAAAAAAAAAAAAACTAAATAACTATAGATGTACACACGGGGCGGATCCTATATCTGGCACCCCCCCACCTTAAAATGTAAAA
Organism: Lithobates septentrionalis; assembly: GCA_037952835.1. Classification (NCBI taxonomy): domain Eukaryota; kingdom Metazoa; phylum Chordata; class Amphibia; order Anura; family Ranidae; genus Lithobates; species Lithobates septentrionalis. The sequence goes on along the minus strand of JBBDGP010004863.1, from coordinate 19,488 downwards.
AATACCCCACTGTGCCCCCTGCATCCTTCAATATCTGGAGAGTGATGGATGAAGGGCGCGTGATCAATAGCTCACATCAAAACATATAAAATTTATTCAGAGGAAATTAAAAGCAAATAAAAGCAATTGAATAGTACCAATACTACGTATCATGCAAACAGGTAACAAAATATAAAAGACATGGGAAATTAAATATGGGTTAAAAATATCATGAGCCCATGTTAGGGCTGGTGTTTAGAGTTGGCTAACGCGTTTCGAGGATAACCTCTTCATCAGAGCCTTTTGAGAACCAGGGTGCAGTCTCTATATGCCAGTAGGCCAAAATATGTACATCAACATAATGGCTAGTTGGAGAGAACGGCCTGAAATGGAAGATGCGATTTTCTGTGTTCCATACCAGTCCACGTTCAAGCGTTCTATGTGATAGTTGATGGTGTGTGTGTTCTCCTTTAAATTAGTAGAAAAAGGATTGTGGGGTGGTGTGGACCTGTCACGGGCTGGGTGGAAGAGAGATTTTTTGACCTGTGTTCTCCTGGGAAGATGCTGTCCAGTTTTTGGAGGATGGAGGGGGGTGAAGTGCTCATGAGAGAATACTGCAGCCGAGTGAGTCCGCAGCAGTCTCTCTGTCTCAGGTGAATGTGTAAACATGGAGGGGAAGGCGGCTTCATCTCTGCTTGGCTGTGTGAGACAGCCAAGCCGAGACTGATCGCGGCCACGAGAGAAGAGGATCGTTGCGGCCAGGTCCCGGGTGTGCCGACGGGTGTCACCCGGGTGTGGCTCGCACCCTCCCCCCTCCTGCAAAGCCACTGCAGCTCGCCTCAGGCTCTCTGTGTGCCTGTCACCGCCCGCTATCTCCGCTAGTCCTTGCCACTGCTTTAACCAGTCCGCTTCAGTCGCGGAGCGGGGGCGCCGGCCTGACACCCCCCCAGTGTGTGGCACCCGGGACGGCCCGCCCCCCCACTTAGTACACCACTGGACATCTGAATGATGCTTGGCTGGGGTCGCTGGGCAGGCGGGGCCCCCCAGGCAAGTGGGGCCCCCGGGCAACTGCCCAGCGTGCCCATGCGAAAAGACGGCCCTGTCCCGGCAGGGTCTATGCCGGGTACACAGACTGTCCCGGCAGTATACAGCATATACACCTATTACTGTCCGTGTATGGGTAGATTATGACTCCAGTTCTACCAGGGACAGTCTGAACAAGAAAATGTTCCCTTGATACTTTTGGCCCTGATGTTCCACATTCCTCTTATTTTTGTATGCTTGGAAATAGAAAAAGAGCAATATTATATTAATAATGTAATAAAGAGCTGTATAAAGTACAATAGGGGAGTGTATAAAGAGAATAGGTCACCTCTGAATTGTTCTGTGCTTATTATATGATGCCAATTACATAAGCAAATAGGCAAGTGGCGTCTATTGTGGTGGAAACTGGCATTGTGTGGCGTCAGATCATTCTAATCTCCCTTTGACAGCAGCTGACGGAGAGCGGACTGTCTGATGGTCTGAAATGAATACGGAAATATGCAAATGTGAGCACTCGGCAGGCGTCAGCTGCTCGCTCCCCAACACATAACAAAGTCACCTCCTCAGACCTGGATAATTACCAGCCGAAGGGTTATATGAGCATTTCTGTTCACTTAAAGAGTAACTCTTCCCCCCCCCCCACCAACAAAACATTCCCCTCTACGTGATCTTGTACATTGCAGGGATTTTTAACAAACTTTGTTGCAGGTTCCTACCTTTTGTTATTCTGAAGTACCATATATACTCGAGTATAAGCCGAGTTTTTCAGCACATTTTTTGTGCTGAAAATGCCCCCCTCGGCTTATACTTGAGTCAAGCCACTTGGTGCTAGGAACCCTAAATTTGGTGTGCAAACTCAGTGGAACTAGCACTACAACATATCCAAAGCTGGGATTCCTAGCACCAAGTGGCCCCGAGATACGGGGCCCCAAAGTCGGTTTGGAAAATGTCATTCTCTGCTGCAGAAAAGTGCTTGACATTGGATATGTTGTAGTGCTAGTTCCACTGGGTTTGCACACCAAATTTGGGGTTCCTAGCACCAAGTGGCCCCGAAATACGGGGCCCCAAAGTCGGTCAACTGTGTCCGTCTGCAGCAATGTCATTTCAGGACCCTTTGGGTCCAGAGAACCCAGATTTTGGCTGAAGCCAGGGGGCATCTAGGAACCCTTAACAACTGAGTTTGAAGTGCGGGGGACCTATGGTTGCAAATGGGCACAGTGAGGCTGCAAATGGGCATTGTTGACCCTCTTTTCCACTTACAGTAGCTGCGCATTTCTCACCCTAGGCTTATACTCAAGTCAATAAATTTTCCCAGTTTTTGGTTTTAAAATTAGGGGTCTCGGCTTATATTCGGGTAGGCTTATACTCAAGTATATACGGTAATCCCTGTGTGTGTTGTCCGTGCCCATGTGCAGGAATGTAATGGGAATGGTTTAATAATTATCAACCAGCTGCTGCACCTGCAGGGCTCTGATGCTGAAACCTGCAGGGTCTACATCCCTTTATATGTGATTTCCTATTGGGAGGATCTCACCAAAAATGACACTTTTGTTGCAGGGGAGGCCTAAAATCTGACTTGTATCTTAGGGTCCTTTCACACTGGGGGGGTTTGCAGGCGCTATTGCGCTAATAATAGCGCCTACAAACGGACCCGAAAGTGCCACTGCTTTGATTCCAGTGTGAAAGCCCCGAGGGCTTTCACACTGGAGCAGTGCGCTAGCAGGACGGTAAAAAAAGTTCTGCTAGCAGCATCTTCGGAGCGGTGAAGGAGCGGAGTGTATACTGCTCCTGCCTATTGAAATCAATGGGATGGCGCGGCTATACCGCCGGCAAAGCGCCTCTGCAGAGGCGCTTTCCAGTGGTTTTTAACCCTTTCACGGCCGCTAGCGGGGGGTAAAACCGCCCCGCTAGCGGCCGAATACCGACGGTAAAGCGCCGCTTACAATAGCGGCGCTTTACCGCCGACGCCGCCCCCGTGTGAAAGGGCCCTTAGTGAAGACTTCTGGGAAAAGCAGTGAGCCAATCACACAAGCAGGGAAATTACATTCCTGGGGGGCGTCTGTACACCATGTGTACAGAACACATCCAGGTATCCAGATTGCATTTTTTTGCTTTTATAAAATCTCCTGTTCAGAAAATTGTTTAAAAAACGCAAAACACAGAAAAAGAAAAGAGATTCTATTCCATATAGCAACCTTAAATGCTTGCCGCCAGCCCACCGTCAAATGACGGCGGGGTGGCGCGGCTCTCGTTCTGGGACGCCGTCGCATACACTACAGAATCGCACTCAGATCATGTCACAACTGCACTAGTGTAAACCTAACAGGGAACAATTTAACAGATTTAACAAACAAAAAGGCAGCAAATACCAGAAATGTATTGTTAGGGTTTACACACAAAAAAAAAAAAAAAAAAAAAAAAAAAAAAAAAAATATCGCTTTATTTGCTTTTAGGGTGGATGATCACTTGGCTGCTTGGGGCCAATTGACCTACCAGCAGGTCTTTGGGATGCTGGAGGAAACCCACACAAGCTCAGAGAGAACATGCAAACTCCATGCAGATAGTGTCCTGACCAAAACCTAAATCAAGGACCCCAGTGCTGCAAGGCAGAAATACTGAGCACTATGTTGCCCCTGCTATATACTTATAATGCTGAACAATCTATACTTTCAACCATAGTTAACAGGAAAAGCAATTAACGCATTTCCCAGATTCCAATTTGCTTCATCAGGAAATATGGAGGAAACATAACAATGCATTAGATAACAGACCATGTATGAAGCCAAGACCCATTACATGTCCAGGGGGAGGGAAAGGGATACAAGAATGAAGGGAGGTCTGAGTTACCAAACCCAAATACAGTCCTCAAGGTATTATTCTTGAAATGAGGCAAAGTGACCAGATCCCCCTGTGTAATGGAGGAAGATATAACAGAAAGGAAAGTTCTACAGGAGACATTCGAGTGACGTCAGCCAATGCCCTACTCTGCCCTCGGCTGAGTCAGATGCCAAGCAGACCATGTGACCCTCCGGCCAAGACCCTATTTCTGGAACGTCTCCCCACCCTGAGAGCCCAAACACCAGCCAGCCAGACACAGCAGAGACAGGAAACCCGGAGACCACGATCACTGACACCATGGGGTTTATTTACTAAAGGATGATAGACTGTGCAATTTGCAAAGTGCAGTTGCTCCAGAGCTTATTAAAATTAGGTAAGGCTTCACTTAGCAAAAAAAGTACCCAAATTACCTGCAAGGAAAAAATAAAAGACAAAAGATTTTTTTGCATGCACATGATTGGATGATGAAGTCAGCAGAGCTTCTGCTCCTTTAGTAAGCTCTGGAGCAACTGCACAGTCTTTTTGCCTTTAGTAAATCAACCCCCAAAGACAGCATAGACACTGAACCAGCAGCAGACCTAAAAAAAAAAAGCATAGCATACTATACTTACATGCATAAATGATAGAAACAGTATAATGTTGCCCTGACCTGTACAAATACAAAAAGGGTGAGACATGCTCTTCTGCTGTATAGACTATTGCTCTTATACTGCCTTTCTCAACATGGAGCAACCCTTGAAATAACTTTTAGGCCTCAAGGAACCCCAGCTAACAATACAGACATATCTTACAAGAAATTGGCATGAACAGCAAGTTATGGATATAGCAATAAATCAAAGAATAAGAAATGTTATGTACTTAGCGTAGTTGTTGGCTACTTCATTCAACAAAATAATTTTCGGTCATAATAATGAAATAAAAACAAGCAATAAAAGCCAGAAAAGGAATGCAGACTGTGAAAATTGTTGCGTTTGCTCACACTGGGGGTCAGTGGAATAGTGATGCTTACCATGGTGGGCGCTATAGTGCCCCCTTATACTGATGGTCAATGAAGTGGTTTATTAAATTGATGGTGATCACCAAAGAAGGGCCCCCTAAATTTTTGGTCATTTTAGAAGGGTCCCTTTACACTGGTGGTTAGTGGAGAAGGGCCCTTTGACTTGGTGGTCTATGGAGAAGCATCCCTTTAGGTTGGTGGTCAGTAGAGAGGGGCCCCTTGAATTTGTCTTTGTAGAACCACCCCCTTACATTGGTGGTCAGAGAAGGACCCCCTTACATCAGTGGAGAGGTCCCCCTTACATTGATGGTCATTGAGGGAAGGGTCTCCTTAAATTGGTGGTCAGTGGAGTAAGGTCCCTTACATTGGTGGTCAGCGGAGAGGGGCCCTTTGAATTGGTGTTCTATGGAGAAGCACTCCATACATTGGTGGTCACAGAAGAAGGACCTTTTTAAATTTGTGGTCATTGGAGAAGGTCTCTTTACACTGGAGGTCAGTGGACAGGGGTCCTTTCAATTGGTGGTCTATGGAGAAGCACCCCCTTATGTTGTTGGTCAGTAGAGAGAGTCCCTTGAATTGATCTTTGGAGAAGCATCCCCTTATAAGAGGGTCCTTCTCTGGCCACCAATGTATCAGTGGTCATTGGAGAAGGGCCCCTTACATTGACTGTTAGTTGAGAAGGCCGTCCTTAAAATTGATGGTCAGTGGAGAGGTTTCCCCTTACATTGGTGGTCATTGGGGGAAGGACCCCCAAAATCAGTGGTCATTGGAGAAGGGGCCCCTTACATTGGTTGTTAGTGGAAAAGGCCTCCCTTAAATTAGTGGTCAGTGGAGAAGCCCCCCTTATATTAGTGGTGATTGGAAAAGTGCTCCCCTAAATTGGTGGTCAGTGAAGAAGGGACCCCTTACATTGGTGCTCATTGGGGGAAGGGTCCCTTTACACTGGTGGTCAATAGAGAAGCCCCGACCCCCTTATACTGGTGGTAATTAGAGAAGTGCTCCCTTTACATTGGGAGTCAGTGGGGAGGGATCCCTTGAATTAGTGGTCTATGGTATGGAGATGCACTCCCCTATATTGGTGGTCAAAAAAGAAGGACCCACTTAAATTAGTGGTTATTGAAGAAGGGCCACTTATATTGGTGGTCAGTGAATGAGTGTCCCCTAAAATTGGTGGTCAGAGAAGAATGTCCCCTTACATTCATGGGCATGGAAATTGCTGATTGCTCAAGGAACCCATAGCCACCTCTAGAGGAACCCTAGTTGATAAAGGCTAATCTAGGGAGAACCACATTTATAACTCATGGCATAAAAAAGGAGGTACATTTTACAGAAAATGCATATATTTTGATGTGGACATCTTTCCTACTTCATGTGAACTGCACTTTGTGTAATGAAAGGTCAGATAAAAGCAATGTAAACCCTAGCATTAAAATCTCATATAAGCTTTAAAATGTTGGACATTAAAAAAAAAAAAAAAAAAAAAGTTGAAACCAATTAAATCTGCAACACCCACTAAAATACAGTAATTCCTGTTAATTCCTCTATGAGAATTCTTATTCAGGTAGCTCCTATCATGGGGTGACTTTGCTCTATCCCTGTTCTCCCAGTTATGCTCCTGTATTGTCACATGGCCACTTGTAATCTCTCTGGCAAGTCCATGTCATCACATATAACACAGGTATGGTCCACTGATGTCACCACCAGGAAACCCTCCCTGAGAAATGCCATTCACCCATTGATAGAGTGAATGTAGAAGAAGAATGAAGGCTGGCCTCCTTCCAAAAATAAAGATTACTTCTTTGTTTCTGAGTCAGAGACCCACAACAAGTGTGCAGATCAGGAAAGTCAAAGAAAAATCAGAGTTCCTCATAGAAGCCATTGGATCAGCATGTCAGGTGGCTAACAGTTTCAGGAGAAGAGCTCAGTGTTTAACAGAGGCAAGTACCTGCTCTGCTACAATGTATCGGCTCTGGCGCTCAAAAGCTTGCATCATGATCAGGCAGATTCACTAGGCTGGAGTAGAACCGCCATTATTCCTCTCTGGAAAATATACAATACCCATGCTCAACTGCAAATTCACCTTCTTGTGGCTAAGAACCGGTGCTCTGGCAGGTGTGTCTCCACACTCAAATAACAAAGTCTAGCCGGTTATTTGGTAGAATCCATAAAAATGCAGATCTTTATTGGCTACATTCTAAAACACAACTTATGTCAGGCTAACGCGTTTTGGCTGTAGCCGAAACACGTTAGCCTGACAAAGTTGTGTTTTAGAATGTAGTCAATAAAGATCTGCATTTTATGGATTTTACAGAGTGGCCGGTTTGAACTAACTATAGACATTATTCCTTTCTGCCCCCATCAACAGCTTGGCTCACGTAACCAATACCACTGAGCTAGTGAAAATGGTGCCAGGCTGGGTATGCCATATCATGGAAATTATATTTACTTCAGAACTATTTTTTTTTTTTGCTGTAATAGGTACCGTATATGACATATGCACCAAAACCTCCACCCCCCCCCCCAAAAAAAAAAAAATAAATAAAAAACCAAGCCAACTAAATTATACATGAACTACTTTATGCTACTAGAATTAGTAAATCGCTAGGAAAGTATATCATATTTAACTTGTTTTAAACCTTTTCTTTTAGGCCAAAATGAGGTCATACATCCCAGGAGGCCTGAGCTAAGGGCAGATAGGTTCCAGGAAGTAAATGCTACATGGGTTTGTGGTGCTCAAATACGGTTGAATTCCACTTTAGGAAGCCAGAAATGAACATACCATCTATAACACCTGTATACAGAATATGCTAGATCGGTGATGGACAACTTTCTTAAGAGGAGTATGGGTTGAAAATGGTGATCTCCGATATCCGGGCATCGCCACCTTCATCAGAACCGGTGCGTGGTCGGATAGAGTGGTGACGCCTATTTCCGTTTCCTTGACAGAATCGAGTAACCTGTGGTCTACCATAAAATAATCAAGCCGAGAATAAGACCCATGTACCGAGGAAAAAAAAAAAAAAGGTATAATCTTTGCTCTTTGCGTGTTGTATCCTCCAAGCGTCCATCAAATGGCAGTTGTGCAATTTCTGGCCTACTTTTTTTAATAGTTTCCCACTCATTCTCTGATTGCCAGCTGTGCTATCCAACGCTGGGTCCAAGCAGAAATTCAGGTCTCCTGCCACCATCACCTGTCCTGCCCTAAAATCTGCTAACTTATTTAAGATGTGTAGCAAAAATTGTGCTGGGTTGTTGTTTGGACAGTAGATGTTCACCAGGGTAAACACCCTTTCTCCCACTCTAATCTTCAGGAAAAGATAGCGGCCATCCCTGTCCTCACATCTTTCTAATAACACAAACCTGGTCCTTCTTGAGAACCCAATTGCGACCCCCTTAGCTCTCTTAATAGGTGAGTCGCTATAGAACCAGTTGGGAAAGCACTTAGAGAATAATCTAATGTGCGAGTCCTGTGAGAGATGAGTCTCTTGGAGAAACACTACATCTGCCTTAAGTTGTTCTAATTCTCGCAAGATTTTGTGACGTTTAAGGGGGGAATTCAGCCCTTTAACGTTGTAAGTAATACATGAAAACTCTGTCATTTAACTTTTGAATATTGCTGCTCATTAGATACACATATTATGTTTTGCACCCTTTTCTTTGATACCTGCCGGACCATTTCCACTCTCCTCCCCTCCCGAACCTCCCTCCACCCCAAACCCCATTCCCCCCCTAGCCCCCCCCCGCCCCTCCCCCCTTTCCCCATCTGCCTAGACCTAGCAGTATGTCCGCCGCCGAGAGGTGTTGCTTCTCTCGGCATGCGACCGGCCAGACCAATGGGGTGTGACTCTGACGACGGATCACCTCGGTCGCCATGCTCCCCCCCACTAGATAGAAAAAGGGGGGGAGGAACATCGCGAGCGGGCGACCACAAGGCCGCTTGTCCCCACATTAGGTGCCCTCCCAACCCACGCTCCCCCCCCCCGCCCCCACTCCCAACCCCCCCCCCCCAAGGTTTCCAGGTGTCTAAACATCAACCGGATTTTCCACCTATTATTTGAACACGGCTGGGACAGGGATCTCCAGAACTTTACAGAATTCTTGCATATTATCTATGTATTTCAGTCTGAATGTTCTGCCCGCTTTCACTACAATCAGTGAAGTTGGAAATCCCCAACTATATTTCATATTTGCCTTTCTCAATTCTTCCAGGAGGGGTCGCAACTGCCTTCTCCAGGCCAGAGTCTCTGCCGAAATATCAGTAAAGAACTGGATTTCTATCCCCTCAAATTTTACCGGTTGAGCTTTCCTGAGGTTACTCCAAACTCTTGCTTTATCTTCATAATGGTGGAACCTAATAATTACATCTCTAGGTTTATCCTCGCTGACGTTTGGGGGTTTTCTTAATCTATGAACCCTGTCAATCTTCAGCTCTTCATTTGGGTTTCGGTCCAGGATCGGGTTGAAGATGGCTTTCATTTTAGCATGTAAATCTTCACCTTGTTGTTCTGGCAAGGCGCGCAGCCTCAAGTTTTGTCTGCGACTCTGATTTTCTTGCGCTTCTAATTTATAAAAGATGTCCCGTTGAGCTAGTTGTAGATCTTTTACCTGTTGTTTTAAGGTGACTATTTCTCTGCTCTGTTTTTCTGAGACCTCCTCCGCTGATTCTACTCGCTTCAGCAGGTGGCCCATATCGGTTCTAACATTATGAATTTCTGTTTTAATTACCAGTTCCAGTTTGGCGAACATCTCTAGAAGCTCTGTTTTAGTTAATGGTATTTCCATGCTGGTATCTTCCATCGTACTTGGGGCTCCGCCTTCTCCCCCAGGTGAGCTCCCGTTGGCCCCCTGGCTCTTCACTGCTACCTTCTTCTTATCTTTCCCGCTTTGCTGTTTATTATCTTGAGCTGGGTTTTTAGGGCTTCCCTGATTTACCTCCTTCAGATACTTCTGGATAGAACTAGAGTTCAAGCTCTCTCCAGGTTGCTTCACCTCCGCTCCCCTTTGAGGGCGCCCTCGCATGTTTGTTGTCTTCTATCTTCACCTTACCCTCCTCCCGCCTGCCTCCTCTAGTCCCTCTCCGTCACCCCCCTCCTCTATACTCTGTGTCTCCCGGCCTGGCCTTGGACTTGCCAGACCTGGTGATTACCGTTATATTTTTGGTCAGGGATAGGGGGGAGTGCTTAAACCTAAGCACTATCGTTACCGACTTAGCAACTTAGCTATCCGGTCTAATGTCTTTTAATCTCCCTATACTCCTTCAATGTACACCTGCAGCGAGGGGACGGAGGGAGACGGAGAGTGGAACCATCCCAAAAAGAAGGACGGCCGGCCAGACGAGGCCACCATAAACGGTAACGCCGCCCGCTTGCCTGTCCCCTCCCCTTTCCTTTTTTTTTTTTTACACAGTCTTTGTAATTTTTGAAGCAGCAGTGGTCTTCAGTTTATACAGTCTCTCCTAGGTAGTGCCTTTCTACTGATTTTAAGACCTTGATTTACACCAGAGCCCATCAAACACTGCTCTCGTGCACGGTTCCACCATTACATGTTTGTGAGGCTCCTTCCCGATCCACAGACTTCCACAGTATTGTTACATTTACTTGCCTGAATTCGCCGGGGTTCCCTCATAGGCTTTCCGTCTCTACCTCAAGTTAGTCCCAGGGTCACTGGAGATTGTGGACGTTTCTCCTCTAGGTTGCTGTACGTCCTTCACTCCCGCTGTGCTCTGCGCTTAGAATCCGGTCCACATCCAGCCCTCCAGGGGGTTTATGGCAGTTAGACGAAAAGCTAATAGACAATCCAATCGTCTATAGTAAGATACAGGAGGAAATAGAGGGCTTCCTTAAGATAAACGATACCGGAGAGGTCTCGGGTTCAGTCTTATGGGAGGCGATGAAAGCATACACAAGGGGCATATTGATTTCTTTGGAAGCCAAAGAGAAAAAAGAGGAGAAAAAAAAAAAAGGAAGGTAGAGCTAATTGAAGAAATATATCAGTTGGAACAAATACATAAATCAGCCAATGGGGCCACAACCTATTCCTAGTGCAGTTAATCCATAAAAGAGAAGACCTAAAAGACCTAATGGAATTGGAATCTAAACGCATACTGTATAAAAACGCAAAAGATAAATTTAGGTGGTGTAACAAAGTAGGGAAACACCTGGCATCAGTCGTCAAAAAGAAAAGGGATACGAACTTTATAGAGAGGATCCAAAATAAAAACGGGATATTTAAATATACTTCTAGAGATATAGCCGAAGAATTCCATAAATATTTTACAGCTCTATATAAAGTCAAACAAGGTGGGGCTAATACTCTGGGAAAAGAAGAAATGATAGATGAATTTTTAAAAGAGGCAGGCTTACCAAGTCTCTTGGACAATGAGGCAAAAGAATTAGAAGAACGGATTACGATGGAGGAGATTGAGCGGGCTTTGAAGACATCTCCCTCTGGAAAAAGTCCAGGGCCAGATGGCTTCACTACCTACTTTTATAAAAAATTTAAAGATATCCTGATCCCCAAGCTCTGCCAGATATGGAATAAGATAGGGAGTCAGGAGGAATTCTGTAAAGGAGCACTGACGGCATAGATTACCTTAATACCTAAAGCGGCGAAAGATAGCTCACTGTGTTCGAGCTATAGGCCGATCGCTTTACTCAATACCGATACAAAATTATACGCCAAGGTATTAGCTAATAGACTGAAGGACAAAATGACATACTGGATACATCCAGATCAGACGGGTTTTATCCCAGGCAGAGAGGGGAGGGATAATGGTGTGAGGTCACTATTGGTCATAGACGCGATGAAAGTGAGGGGAGCCCCCAGTCTGCTACTGTCGTTGGATGCAGAGAAAGCCTTCGACAGAGTAGACTGGGGGTTCATGATAAAGACATTGAGGGCAATCGGATTGGGTGACACTATGCTAAACTGGATCAAGGCATTATATAAGGCCCCATCTGCACTTGTCAAAGTAAATGGTGTATTTTCGAGAGAAGTAAGGATGGAAAACGGAACTAGACAGGGATGTCCCCTGTCCCCTCTCCTGTTTGTCCTGACCCTAGAACCCCTACTGGCGGTAATCAGGAAAAACTCAGATATACGCGGATGCGTAGTGGAAGGTGACGAACACAAGCTCTCGGCGTTCGCCGATGACGTATTGTTCTACATCGCGAATCCGAGGATTTCACTCCCGAACCTCCTGGCTACGCTGAGGAGATATGGGGAACTGTCAAATTATAAGGTGAACCTCTGTAAATCAGCAGCCCTAAATATCAACATTGAGAAACAAGAGGTAACCAAACTTAAAGAATATTTTCAATTTCCATGGCGTAAAAAAATAGATTACCTAGGAATAGCACTAACAAAATCCCTTAAGAAACTATACCGGTTAAATTTTATACCCCTCCTTGAGGAGATTAAGCAGGAAACAAAGAAAAGCACGTATTCCCCGATTTCTTGGCTTGGTCGAGTCAATACCGTTAGGATGACTCTAGCTCCGAAGATTCTATATAAAATGCAGCTACTGCCAATTCCGCTAGCACAGTCTTTCTTCAGAGCCCTGAACAATATCATTTCCAAATTCATTTGGAAAAATAAGAAGCCACGGATCGCCTCTAGGGTCCTGAGCAGGGATAAATCACAGGGTGGTCTGGCCCTTCCAGACTTTAAAAATTATTATAGAGCAATAGTACTTTCACGAATGTTGGAATGGGGTAAGGAATCAATAGGGAAAAGATGGGTGAAATTAGAAAGAGATTTGAGCATGGCAAATATACACCAATTAATTTGGAACCCACCTCACTTTAGGGAACTAAGTCCAAATACACACACAATAACACGTCACACTTTAAGGATTTGGGATCAACTACACAAACAAAAAACATGGGAATTTAACTCACCACTTATTTATTTAAAGGAAAACAAGTTTTTTCCACCAGGGTTAAGAGAAGTGGGAGGGAATTGGATAAGGAAGCACGAAACACAATTATTGGATATTACAAGAAACGGCAAAATTGTCTCTTTTCAGGAGTTGTCCCTGCTCAAGGACCTAATGAACATAGATACATGGCGGTATAATCAGTTGGCATCTTTTATTAAAAGTCTACCAGGTTCAATTAGAGATAAGGAGAATCTTAGACCTATGGAGAAACTGTTTCTGAAAAATAAAATCACAAAGAAAACGAAAGAACTATATAAAATAGTGCAGGATGAGGGGGTAGGCGTAAAGCCGTTATATTGTAATAAATGGGAGTCTGAGCTAGGTTTGCTACCAAGTGATGTAACATGGCAGAATATCTTTAACGCAACACATAAGTCGGCAGTAGATGTGAGAACAATAGAGTCAAATTTCAAATGCCTAGCCAGATGGTACATGACGCCAGACAGGGTAAATAAGATGCAAGGAGAATCCTCTGGTAATTGCTGGAGGGGATGTTCCGCCAGGGGATCAATGGCCCACCTCTGGTGGGACTGTCCAATAATCAAAAGGTTCTGGCAAGAAGTACTCAAGACAATACAAGAGATAACGGGGACTGAGATCAGGGAGGACCCTTGGGTATGTTTGTTTCATGGGACTTAGGGTCAGATGGGCAAGTACAACGCCTCTCTGACGCCCATCCTCTTAAACGCGGCCAAAAGCTTAATACCAAAAAAATGGCAAGAGAAGGAAGGCCCAAACATTCGTGACTGGCTAATCAGGGTCAATGGAATCTATATCTTAGAGGCCGGCGACGCTGAAGATCCTTCGGCAGAGATAGAGGAAGTCCGGGAGGGAACAAAATGGGCGAAATGGTTAGCCTTTAAAAAAACAGGGATGTATGCGGAGAAGTTTATATGAGGATGCACATATTAGAGGAGGCATTACAGAGGGACCGGGGTGGGAGGGGAGAATCAGGGGGGTGAATGCGGGGGGCGGGGGGGAGGAGGGATAGGGGTATTTAAAATATTATTTGGGTTAAGGAGTAGCGGGGGTTCGCCCTTTTAATATTAGAAATGTCAAAATAAAAGTTTTTTTTTAAAAGAAAACAAGAATATTATACCTTGCTACCATGATGTGATGTTATAATGGGAAGAAATGACCTAAATATGGTGATTTAAACCCTCTCATTGTAAAAGCTGAAGTAGCAGAAAAAAAAAAAAAAAAAAAAAAAAAAGAGGAGTATGGGTTTTCTTTTTTATTATTATTATTAATAATATATATAGCGCCAACAGCTTGCGCAGCGCTTAACAAAATGAAGACAGACATTACAATTTGGTACAAGAGGAACCAGAGGGCCCTGCTCATTAGAGCTTACAATCTAAAAGGGAGGGTCAATTGATACAAAAAGGTAATAGCTGTGGGGGGTGAGCTAAATTAACGCTCACAAAGATTTACATGTGTAATAAAATATATTATATAATGTTAATATATTCTTATACAATAAAATTATTATAAATAGAATAATGGTGGGGATAGTAATATTAGAAAAAAATATTGTTATACTATCTTTTTAAATCATTTTAAATAATATTATAAAATATAATATTATACATAATATAATGATGATCAGGATGATAATATAAATATTATAAAATAATATGTTATAATATAATATTATAAAATATAATTATTTAATATTCTATTTTATTTAATATTCTAAACAATATTATATTTTATAAAATATTTATATTATCACCATAATTATTTATAATTATGTTGGCGCTATATATAATAAATATTTTATAATATTTATATTATTATATTTATAATATAAAATATAATATTGTTATAGCATAATATGTATTATTTTCCATAATTTAAAAATGTGTAATAAAATATGGAAAATTTGTAATACATTTATACTTCTGATAAAAAAAAAAAAGAAAAGAAAATATGCACTTTAGAGTAACTTCTAGAACCAGTTATGAACTGGGATGGGTAATAGGTTACCCCTCCTCCACTCTTCCCGCTGGCTACAAGCAGTCAGCTGCTATTTTCTAAAAGCCGCGTTTAATAAGCGTGTATCAGGGAACTAAAAAGTCAAATATTTGATGACACCAGAATATTTGAGCACAGGCATACCACTACTGTAAGAGGCTTTGTTCAGACTTGCCAAAAAAATGTCCTGAAAACTGCTGACAGACAGAAGGACGAGAGTCAGAACACGGAGATCTGGCACAAGTCTCCGGTGCTTTAAATGTCACTGAGGAGCCACCAGTGGCCCTAAATACATGACCATTGTTTGATCTTTGCTTGTAAACACGATCTAGACAGCATCACCTACAAAAGAATCTACACTGCATCTGACAACTTTTAAAGTCCCAGTTCAACTCTTAA
This sequence comes from Lithobates septentrionalis, assembly GCA_037952835.1. Classification (NCBI taxonomy): domain Eukaryota; kingdom Metazoa; phylum Chordata; class Amphibia; order Anura; family Ranidae; genus Lithobates; species Lithobates septentrionalis. The sequence continues at coordinate 4,315 of JBBDGP010004863.1, read as the reverse complement.
AAAAAAAAAAAAAAATTAATAATAATAATAATAATAATAATAATAATAATATTATATATAACCCCTTTACATTGGCTGGAGCCTTAATTAGGCTCGGTAGGCGGAACTCCTGATCTTGCTGCACTTTGATTGGCTACACAGTGAAAAAGACATTGAGAGCTGCAGCTACTGGCTACAATAGTTCCCACATTAATAAAACAAAATGTATGCATTTATTACATTTTTGTATATATCTATTGCATTTACATTCAAGCCTGCAGAGCATTGCAACTGTGATCAGTTGCAACTGGGGTGGAATGCACAGGCTCCTGTATGAGTTACACCCCAGCCCAAGGTCCATACAGGGAGGTACAGACTCAGCGAGAAGAACCCCGCTGTTCAGGAAAGTGTGTGGGAGAAGGGCGCATGGATGTCACATGAAATCTGGTCTGAATAGCGGACTATTCTTTTACACAATTTCCTAAAGAGACCCTGTCGCCGGCATGCCTCAGTCAATGATGTCACATGAAGGCGGGGCCACCTTTTTTTTGGGTCCGACAGGCGCCGTGATTGACGATAGATCTACATCAGAGGACATTGACCATTCCTTTATACAATTAAAAAAAAAAAAAAAAAAAAAAAAAAACACACCACACACACACACAACACGCGAACACACACACACTGTAATGTCTTTGTTAACTTTTTACACTTTTTTGGTGAATCGGTAGGGGTACCCCTACTCATTCACATGGGGGGCTGAGATCTGCCCCCCTTTTGAAGGGGGCTTCCAGATTCCGATAAGCCCCCCACCCGCAGACCCCATAACCACAGCCCAGGGTTCTGAGGAAGAGGCCCTTCTCATCAACATGGGGACAAGGTACTTTGAGCCCCTCTGCCCCAAAGCACCCCCCCCCCCCATGTTGAGGGCATGTGGCCTGGTATGGTTCAGGAGGGGAGGGGGGGGGTGTTCACTCCCCCTTACCCCCTCCCCTTTCCTAGCCTGCATGCTCCAATAAGGGTCTGGTCTGATATTGGGGGGAACCCCACACCCTTTTTTTAGTTTTAGTGTGGGGTTCCCCTTAAAATCCATACCAGACCCAAAGGGCCTAATATGGGGGGGGGCCTCACACCGTTTTTTTTTCCCTGACTTTTCTATTGCCGGCATTCTTTTGTTTACATTTTAGCTGACAGCTGATAAGTCATTGGTTGTTAAGGATCCGGTGGCCGGATTCCTAGCCCGCTCCTTAAAAACCAGCTATTTGTCACACGGAATTCGAATCAGTCGTTCATTTTTCGACTGATCCGAATCTTTCCCAGAGTTTAGAACTAGTTAGAAAATAAACTAAACGAATTCTGAAACTAATCAACAAAACTAAAATTAGTAACAGAACGAATCTATCTTCAAATTAAAATACATTTTTCAGTTCTGCACATGTCAATGAGCTATTTCATTGTATAGATGTGAGCTATTCCATCTTCTGTGTATATACGACCCATACATCTATAAAAAGGTGTAAATTTCCTCCAATCGGAAGTTATAGTGGAAGTATTTAAAGCCCAACTCCAGGTATGTCAAAAATTCTTCCATACATTGGGGCTGCCCTCACACACTGCAAGGGTTTCCAGTTTGGTCTGGAAGAGAATAAAAGCACTTTTACTTACCTGATCCTTCAATCCTTCGGCAGGCGGTGCTCCCCCATGATCTGGCAGTGGGCTGTCAGTCAGCATCATCATTATGTCCAACACAAAGCTATGGATCCTGCATTGGTCTTGATGACATCAGGACCTACGACCGCTGGAGTATAGAGGAGAAGTTGCTGTGGGGACCAGTCTGGCAGCTTGGAGGAGCGGAGGATTGGGTAAGTAAATCTACTTTAACAAGTCCCCTGGACCTAAAGCAAGCAATTAACACTTGCAGTGCCGGAGCAGCACCATTGGAAGGGATCATTCTCAAGTTTCCCGGAGTTGGGCTTTAAAGGATAAGTAGGTTGAAATTTGCGCTCGTTAAACCTTACGAATAGAAGTAATGACATAGGTAGGAGTGTCGCGGTACAGATCTTCTATATAAAAAGTAAACAGGTATTGCTGGATCTTCTATGCACATACCTTGCTTGGGTATGTAAGCCAATTATGCACCTAGGAAATCCAGCAATACCTGGAATGCTAAATGTCGATGGAAGCTGCACTGGAATGGAGCGGAGGAAGGCGACAAGGAGCAATGGAGAGGTGAGTATAATCTGTTTTCTACTGCAGACAATTACCATTAGGCCTGGTTCACACTTGCAGTTGGGGGGTGGTAAAAACAGTCAGTGGAGCTGTATTGTTGCTTCTCCTTTTCCTCCCCGTCCCCCGTCCCCCCATGCTGCAAAGACAGCTGGGCAGGGCTATACAAATGCTACAGGCAAGATGCATGCACAAATTACCCCCCTGTTGCATTTACCTGCCAAACACATCCCATTCAAGTTTAGGGACCTGCGTCGCTAAAGTCTTCCTAATTCTCCTCCTGGCCAATCAGGAAGTGGGGCCTGAGACCTGATTAGCCGAGCGGAGAAGTGATCGTATTGGCCGCTGAGGCGGAGCACTACCGAGTCCCAGGGACAGGTACTCCCCCTTTCTGATTCACCCCTTTTCTTTGCCCCTACCCACCTTTGAGCACTGTCCCTCAGTTCCACCCTTTACCTAGAGAATACAGAAAAGTTTAAATATTTGGCCCAAGTACTTTGCAAATGAAAGTCAGCAACAATAGACCCCCCCACCCCAACAGCAACAGATCCCCCCCAGCAAACAATAGATCCCTCCACAAGAAAATATCCCCAGCAACAATAGATCTCCCAGTATCCAGTATCAATAGACTCCAGCAGCCAGCAATAATAGCCCCCCTAGTCCCATCTATCCACTGCATAATGGAGATGAACAAAAGGCAGACACTGTATATGAAGTTCAACTTCTGGGACAACCACTGGTCCCTCCATAGATACAGCGGAGAAAAAATATATATATAATAATGTAGACATTAGGAGGCAGGAAGTGTGTTTCTCATTGGATCACCAGATGAAAACGGGAGGAAAAAAATCCTGAAAAAAAGAAAACTAATGCAGCCATCCTATCTAAATTGCAATATAGAATCTCATTTTCTGGGGAGGTTAGCTATGTTCGAAGATATTTTGGACAATTGGCAAAGTAGCTTTACAGCGGAACTTTGCTGAAAAGGAGAAGTTCTGCCTTTCCGCCTTCCTCTTTACTTTTAGGCACTTTTTTATTTTTTCGGGGGGGGGGGGGGGGGGGGGGGGGGTACCTAGTTTTGTTGTTAGGTACCCGCTTAGGCAACCTGAGCAGAAGTTCAACCCCTTCTGGGACACATCACAGGTCCCAGTAGGCTGTGGGACCATTCCTAAAGTGCGTCTTGCACATGTGCAGTGGGAGCTTGGGCTGTGAGGCCTCAGGGTGTCAAAGTCGGCTTCCCACACTAGACATGGCGGCGTCAGGGATCTGAAGACCGGCCAAGAACTGGCCCAGGTGAGAACAACATTGGATCCCCAAACAGGTGAATGTCCTTTAATTAAAAAAAACCACCAGCTACAGAATTTGTTTTAATTTTTGGGGGGGGACTGAAGATCCTCTTGAACGCTGTCTGATCTTTTTTGCCAAGCCTGACAACTTTAGAATTTTACATATAAAAAAAAAGTCATAATAGCAAAAAAAAAAAAAAAAAAAAAAACAGCAAAGAGAGACACTTACCCTCCTGTCACGTTCACAGCAATTAAAAGGCAGAAAAAAAACGGTTTCCAGAGATCACCGGCAAAAGAACGGAACTTTTTGGTAACTGTTTTGTAAACAAAATTTTGGAATGTAAATGTAGCGCCTCCTGGTGGTCAGGATTACAGACTCAAGCCATAGTACACTCCTCGTCTGAGCGGGGTTTCCTCTATTTGCAGTTCTCTGTAGTTCCTGAAAGTTGAATATAGAGACGTATTATAAATGTAACTGGAGGACACAGATAGGATACATGCGAGATCTAATGACCCCACACCCACCCTCTATCTTTCCTTTAAAACACAGCCACCTTCTGTGGCACTCAGCCCATAGTAAAGGCTAATCTCAAATACAGATAATTCCAGCGTGTTAGGCCGATAATCTGCATCGGTTAAGCAGTTTCTAAAGCCCCTCAGTCTTCTACTGATCTCCCCGAGTCTGGTTGTCATATGAATGTGTCCTCCTTCCCCGTGTACATAATGCTTAGACCTCGGGTTTCTGGTTGTCCTATAAATGCGTCCCCTATCCTGTATATGTCACCCTCAGTTCTTCCCCTGTCTGGTTGTCATATAATTGTTTC